>JAHKKF010493035.1:0-32830 GCA_019740295.1 Labeo calbasu
GAGTTCGTACCCACGGATTCCACATCCTAAGTTCAATTCTGTGCCAACTGAGATAGCGAGCAAGTTTGTTACGTCCAAAAAGCGAAACACAGGGGTCTGAAATCATAACTGTGTATGAAATTGATTACAAGTGCTCATTGTTTTACCACCTATAGTGTTTATTTCTGTTGAAAACTCCCGTGACTTATTGGTACATATTTCGCGTTTTCCCAAAGGTACGTTTTTATCATTCATTTCTAATGCGATACTTCAAAATGCACATAAAAACAGGGTGATGGAAACATAGCTATTGCCATACTTTCCTTCTCCTCTCATAGATGCAGGGCCATAACCACCATAGGCATTGAGTATAAAATATTAAGATTAGTGTTTGTATAATTATATTTTGGTTCTTGCTTTGTCCAGAATGTGTGTTTACGTCCATGTATGTCAACGTAAGTGCTATGAAAACGTGTGAACAAATGTTCATCACATGACATTTTGCATGTGTTTCATCATATTTGCATGAAAATTTGATTGTGGAATCACAAGGACAAGTAAAATTTGGGTTTGAAAAAGAAAAGTGTAATGCTTGTCATAAATAATGAAGTAAAAATGTCAGAAATGCAGTTATCTTGCTGTGGAAAATAACTCCAGAGCTGTGGTAATTGTTGCTAAAATAGTTATTTTAAGAAACTTCCTCTTGCAATCTATGTATAGGTCAGGGAGCATTCACTTTCTTATTAATTTTTAAAATTTTATTTAGTGTTAATCGTACTGAATTGATAGTCCTAGTAATTACAAAACTAGCAATTACAAATTACAAAGCTAGTAATTACTTGTAAATTAAGAGTTTATTTATTCATTGTATTTTCAGTGTCCATTCCACTAAACTCCGACCCTGCATTTCAAGTTGCTATGGTTTTGCGTGTAATCCTCCTACAAAGGCATGTGCGCACACAAATCCAAATACATAATTTGCTTTTCCTCTGGTATTCACCTGATCATATAATGACTCTCTGTCCGCTCTTCACTGTGTGTGTGGGAGGAAATAGCTTCTCTCCACGTCTCTCTCTCTTTCGTTTTCTCTCTCCACTACACATATTCTTCTAAGCTAATGTTTGTTATCTTGCCTGTTCTGCTTCCTCTATGACGTCGGAGGCAAAGAGAGAGGCAGAGAGAAGAGAGGTGGGTGATTAATACACATATATACAGTATGTATGGCAGTACCAATGGCAATGTTCTGCCTATGAACGATAATCCTTCTTGCTTTTGTTCCCGCCGTCCCTTGAGATGAACACAGCCGCTGCTAATGGATCACTGTACCGAAGGAAAGCCCTGCAAAATCTCATTAGACTGTCATTACTGAATATACTGATATTAGACTCACTTATTTTCCCTGTACAAAACACAGACGCCTTTTTTGAGAGGCAGAAAGAATAGGACATTTTGTGCTTGTCGAAGCAGCATGGTAGGAAATGTGTATTTTTGTGTGCATGTGTATTTTTTATGTTTTGGGGTAAAGCAGACCGTTGTGAGCAGAATGGCACTGAAGGGAGTGAAGGGGTGGGGCCTTTTTGCTCCCCCATTCATATTATGCAAATAGCTCTGAGCCTGCGTGCGTCTGATTGGCTGGCTGGATGTGTTGCTGGCTGATAGGACAGATAAAGCAGCATTCAGCAGTGAGGCGCTGAGAAGAGGAGGAGGAGAGCTTACAAGGAACAAGAGAACGAGAAACGGAAGATACAGAAGGCTTGTATGTACAGCACAAGCAAAGAAAAGAAATACAGCTACTATTCTTTTTTTAACAACCTGCATGTGCACTGATAGAAGGCAGTGCAAGCGGAAGATTGTAATGACAAGGTTGAATTTCTGACTGTACCGTTGCAACCCCTTCCGGCAGGCAGCCCATTCACAAACAGCGGACCGCTTCACGCGCATTGACAGGGGAGAAGATGAGGAGATTCTGAGTGACACTCTTCCTGCGTGGAATTTTCATCTCGTCCCCTGATTTCAGGAGACTAATTTTGACTGTAGTCCAGTTCATCAGGCTGAACTGAGGAAGCTGAATAAAGCGGAGGAGATATGCGAAGAAAAAGCAGACAAGCAATCAGCGTGAGTGCAGCGTCTGTTTGCACCTGCCACTGAAAAGACAGCTCTGCCAGCACGGCTTTTGTCGTCCGCCTGCCTTCCTGGCGAATGAGAGACGGAGGCCTCTCGGCCGAGGGGAATGGAATCCAGCCATGCGGCTCTGACTGGAGTTGTTGTTTGCCTTGTGCTGTCAGTGGGCAGCTAGTGCCTGCATTCTCCTGCTGCTGCTACTGACTGTTTCCAGATTATCTCAAGAGTGTAGGCTGAAAATATTCTCTGCTTGCTTCCGCCCTTCCACTTTTAGCTGCTCTCAAGCTGAAGCAAGTGATAAACTAACTTACTTATTTGATTACTAGGTAAATGGATGCACTGGAAGGTTAAACTTTCCTTGCAGTCTATTGCGTCTAAGACTGATTCTGCATCTCTGGAGGACTGCGCTGGCCTGAATATTTTTCTATTTTCATCCCCCGAGGTGCCATTTTTATCATTAACTGTCCACCGGTAATGCAGAGGCTGTAGTTTCCATAGAAATGAAGATATCTGGGAATCTCTGGAGGCTGAGTGTGTCGGACTGAGGAAAAGAACTCCAGAGCTTGGGGTGAAAAGATGTTTTGATGATAGTACAGGTCGCCTGTGCTGAATGGATGAATGAAGGAAGGGTTTCAGGGAGACGCATATTTTCCAGCCGTTCCTCATTCTGAGGAAGCAAAGATACCGAGAGGCACTGTTCTGAAAGCTCTCCTTTCTCTGAACAGCCTGAAGCGAACAGCGAACGGGGAACAAGAATGTTAGCCATGTGCTGAATTGCTCTCCTGCTGTCAGTTGACTTATTCAGCGTCCTCATGTTTAACTGTATTCTTTAAATTTGTAACTTTTTGGAATACCTGTTGAAAATCTACCTTGTTAAACAGAGGACATTGATGTTTTCATGAGTGCCTGTCACTTTTAGGTGAGAAAAGTTACAAACGGACTGCTCTAGCATGTGGGGAAAAATTGTTCGGTAGTCATTTGCTAATCTTATGGGATGATCGCATCTGTTTTTTGCTGTGGATGAGCATGACATCAGCAAAGAGCGAATTCCCAGCACTGAAACCCAAAACCGGGTCTCTGACAGATCATTTGTGCCTCATGGAATTCTGATAAATCTTGTGTAGTGGACTGTATCCTTGATTAGGAAAGTGGGACAACTTCACTAAAGTCGGAATTCAGATACAAGACAAGTAAAATGGATGACTCCAGTATATTAAGGAGGAGAGGCCTTCAGGTAAGGATGGAATGATGCATCTAACATCAAACAAGTTTGCTTTAGTTTAATTTGTCCGACTTTGCTTCCTTTCTCAGTCTTCACTGTAGTTTGCTGTGATGTGTCAGCACATTCACAAATTTTAAGCACTGCAGAAAGTAAGAAAACTCTGCCTTGGGATCAAATTATCCAGTTTTGTCAAGCAGTGTGAACCTTTCGAATGTGTCTCGGTGATAACATTGCCTTGGTCTGGGGGGATTTCGAATTAATTCAGGGCAAAATTCAGCGTTTTTCCTTCTCGTATTGGTTTGGCTGTCTCTCATTCTTTAAATGATTTGCTTACTAGCTTTCCTGTCTCCTTTGCTGTTTGAATTACAGGAACTCTGTCAATAGTCATCATCATGACTCAGTGTTTTAAACTGGTACGCGTTTTTGTTTGGACAGCTGAACAAAGATTGAATCAGACATGCAGTGTTTTAGACTGCCATTAATACTAGAAATGTAACTACTGTAGTAAACCTTGAATCCCCCCCACATAATGAGGCTAAAGGCAATTCTTTGTTGGGCCGGTTATTATGTACAGTACATCTGTGAGGCGTTCTGGCTTTGACTTGCCTGGCATAACACAAACATGCTTGTGTGTATATATAGACACAAATTAACACTTAATCACCTGACGCAGATTCTAAACTAGGGAGTGTAATTGCACACATCAACAAATATATTCTTGGCGTTTTGCACACCCATCTCTTTTACACCCTTTAGTTTAGTTTTTTTCTGTGTTGTGTAACTGCATTCACTGTCAGTTCATTAGTTAACACCGAGTAGATGACGACAGCTTTGTTAAATGTTGAAAACATCGTCCCTAGATGCCAAGTACAATGTCAAGAGATACATACTGTGAGGTTGTTTTTTATATCTCAAGTCTATGTTCAATATCAACTCTAATTGAACTGCACCATTATCTACACAATGCAGAGCTGCTATTTGAGAAGCTATTTGATTCTGTAATTTAGCTCCTTGCCCGCAGGGTTTTTAGCGGGGTAGATAAGATGTTGGTAAACAAGATGAAAAGAAAATTGACAATGTCCTGCTGTAATTCAGATAATATTTAAAAGGCTCATGTGAAATGGAGCGGTGCGGGATTGCACTGAAGTGTCATTCACTGGAAAGGCATTTCGCTGTTCAAGTAGTATTGAGGTGTGTTGTTTCTGATGTGTGTGTATTTTTGCGTTATGAGCAGCATAGGTGCAGTTTGTATCCATTCCAGGTAATAGTGGGGGTTTTAAGGCACTTTACAGTTCTCAGTGCTGTCTTTTGTGCTAGGGTGTCTGTGTTTTTGCCCGTTGGCTGTGGGGATGGATGCTGCTTGAGTTGAACTCGGTGTTGTGTCTGTTCACTCAGCTGTGCAGTTGGGAGGTTTTGTCTCGGTAAATCCACCGTAGGGCTTCCTGTCTGCCAGAATCGGACAGTGAGATGAAGCAGCGGACTTATTCTGCTATCTACTGTAACATCTCATTTAACTTCATATCCTGTTTCTACAATCACTCCGAGTCAGTCAGCAGAATCTGAACAGCTCCACTAGAAACGCATTCACTAGTGTTCAAAAGTTTAAAGCAGATAAGATTGTTTTTGAAAGAAGTCTTTATGCTCCCCAAGGCTGTGTTCATTTGTTTAAAAACTATGGTAAAATATATTTTTTATGTTTAGATTAGTGCTGTCAAAATTAACGCAAGCGATTACATTTTTCCAGTTTAACAGCATTAAAATATTTAACGCAGTTAACTCAGGGGCGGGGCTGGTTGGCCACCCCACTCACAACTATTGCTTCTGTCTCTTTTCTTTCTTGACCAGAAGTGTGTTTTAGTCGCAGAACATCTTTACAAGCACATCAAACTGGAGACTTTTCAGACGCATGCTCCAACTTCGTCTCGCCACCAGGCGTTAGTTAAACAAACATGGAAACGGTACAGGTGACTTGTGAGCTTTAGTCAAACAACATTGAACTGTGGCCTGGTGAGGTGTTGTCAGGCCATGTGTTGGTAAAAATGATTTTTTCTGTCCCGTCAGCCATTATACTGTGCTCGTAGCATGTGCAAGCACAAATGCGGCTCTGCGCGCTGTAGCCTATTATATTTGATATTAAAGTGCGAATGAAACATCGAGCATGCGTGTCAGATCTGCGTTACATTTAGCAGCGGCAGCTCTTAAAGTAATAGCAGTCAAGTAAGCTGATAACCCAACTGCTGTGATGTCTGTTAATCAAAGAACAAAAGAAAAAGAAACTTTTGTAGCTTTAAGGATTCATCTATATTTCATTTAGTATTTAATATTTGATGAGTTTATTCAGTTTCTGTATTTCCTAATTACTGAAGGACACAGGTAAATAAAATTATTTTTAAAGTCTAATAAATGTTAAAATTGATAGCTCTCAATTGTACTGTAATGTTGAATGGCTATAATTAATAGTTAGATATTAGGAAAAAACATTTCCTAGAGACATCAGTAATATTGGTATTAGTGATACTCACCAGATATTTATATTATATTTAACACATATTGAAAATATGCAGTCTTAATGTTGTTTATACATTAATTTGAAGATTGTGAAATTTTTGCAATATAAACTATATTTAAAAACTTTAGGTTGGATTAATCACGATTAATTTAAGAAAAATGTGCAATTAATTAGCCTTTTTTTTTTTTTTTTTGATATAAAATCTATGTTTAGAGTTAAAAATATTTTTTTGTCATTTTTGACATACATTTTTGAAACTTCAGAAGAGCAGCATTTATTTGTTATATACATTTTTAGTAACAGTGGAAAAGTCTTTTCTGCCAGTTTTGATCAATTTAATGGAGAAGTCCACTTCCAGAACAAAAATTTACAAATAATGTAATAGGATTTTTCTCCATATAATGGACTTGTATGGTGCCCCCGAGTTTGAACTTCCAAAATGCAGTTTAAATGCGGCTTCAAACGATCTCAGATGCACTTGTAAACGATCCCAGCCGAGGAAGAAGGGTCATATCTAGCGAAACGATCGGTTATTTTCATAAAAATAATACAATTTATATACTTTTTAATCTCAAATGCTCGTTTTGTCTTACTGTGCCTGAACTCGTTTTTTTCCGGTTCATGACAGTTAAGGTATGTCGAATGCAACCTTTAATGCATCCATGCTAAATAAAATATTGATTTCCTAAAAAAAAAGAAAAAAAAGAGAACATTTTTTGGCAACACTACAAATAAGGTGTCATTTGTTAACATTAGTAAATGTATTAACTAACATGAACAAACTATAAACAATGAATGAACAATACATTTATTACAGTATTTATTCATCTTTTTTTAATGTTAATTAATAAAAAATAGTCGTTCATTGTTCATGTTAGTTTACAGTGCATTAACTAATGTTAACAAACACAACTTGTGATTTATTAATGCATTAGTAAATGCTGAAATTAACATAAACTAAGATTAATAAATGCTGTTGAAGTATTGTTTATTCTTAGTTTGTTAACTAATGAACCTTTTTGTAAAGTGTTACGCATTTTTCTTACCCCAAACTTTTGAATGCGTATATTCACTGGAGGTCTGTTGAGTCATATTTTTTTTACGAACATATTGACTGATTGCTGATGAATAGGTCATTATGGCTTTAAGCCATGCATCGCCTTAATGCTCTAAAGTGGTCTGGGCAGTCAGTCACATGGGGACCAGGCCCAATATTGCTGGCCAGTGCGAGACGCAGCGCCCTGGAAAGCCACGTTTGGCAGTGTTTATGGGAAGAGGTTAAAGGCTGAAGGGGAGACTAAATCTCTGTAATGCTTCTGAGTGGTCTCCTGAGGCCCAGGCCTGTTTAATGCCTTTTCCTCAATGTCAGTGGTCATCCACATGCCCCTGACAATCAAACACTCTTTGGTCACAGCTTTAAATTGTTCATTAGGCACTCAGCGCATGCCGTGACCTCCCTTATCCAATTGGTCAATTTGTTAATGAATCAAAATAAATGTTTCTGACAAGTAATAAAAGCTTAGGTGTATGCTGTTTGCTTTACAGTGTAACAACTTGCCACATTAAATTAAAATGTGGAGTCACGGCTTTTTGGTTACTATAATTTTTTGACTGCTTAAAACACAATTCATTTTAGATAAACATTGGCTTATGCATTTTTAAACTCTCAGTATTTGACCAAAGTGTACAGTGAGGTACTCGATGATATGCAGCCATAAAATGTATAAACTGTATTGTGTACCACTATGTTTCAATTCACCATGACTGTTTATAATTGTAATGTAAAGTTAAAGGATGAATGTTTTTGTTAACTAGCAAGAAATATATAAAAAGCATATGATATAGCCCCTTTAGATGCCTTAAATCCATATTTACAAATGCAAATGCTTAGTACTTTAGTCATTTTTTTAAAGGTTAAGTAGTTTGTCCTGTTACATCATTTCAGGTTTTGTGCTCTTTTATTCCTCCTTTGGAAATACTTCTTTAGAAAATATGAAAATGTCTGTCCAGCTCATCTCAATTCCAAGGATCAGAAGTGGAGTTTTACTTGAAGTCAAAGTGAAATGAATAATCTTTCTGTGAGAGGTGCAAGCTGATTAAACTGTGTTTGCTCTTCACTCTTATCTGTGGTGATGTTGCAGGCTTGATTTTTCCTCATGATTACTCGGGTGAAAGTATTCATAGGACTTCAGTTTTGCATGTGACATAACACACTGATAGATGCCCCTATATTGCTTAGAATGTGTTGTTTAGATATTATCTAATTCACACTCTCCAATTTCAGGCAGTTAATCGGTGTACCCTTTATTGAGACGTTAGAACTGGGAATGCAGGTCTCGCTTCTCTAGCTCTATTGTTTGTGTTGATTACCTGGAGATAGAGGTGTTGGTGTTGGGACTTTTGCTCTTCAGGTGCAGATGAGCTGTGGAGGAGTGGAGCGTAGAGGTGCCGCTGGGCTCTTCATCTTTGTGTTTCTCCCATTTCCTGACAGGTTAGAGTGTTAAATTGTTCTTATGCCCTGGTGCGTTTGTAGGCGAGGATATCAGACATCAGGAGATTGTACCTGCGGGCTGTACTGAATCGGAAAAGAAAGGGAGGAGGTGATGGAGAGGGTGCAGATTTTGGGGGATGAGATCTCTAGGAGGTAGTTCAGGTTGTAATGACACACATTTCGACTCCTATTGCTTTTTGTTAACCATAACAGTCTGGTGCAATGACCCACTTTATGCTTATTCATTTTCAACTGCTGGCTCTGATAAGCAGCTTGTCTTTCCCTTCTTCCAACTGGATCAACTTTTATATTTTATGTTTTTTTTATATTTTTAGGGGTTCAAGCGCGTAGTGCTGAAACCCTATTGTAATTGTTAAAATGGGCAAGGATCAGCAATCTCCACGTAAAACTGATTGTGCAGACCAAACTCTAAACCGTAGAGACTTGAAACTTGGAGGGATGGTAGTACTCGCACAGTTTACAACGTCACCAAGACTCACCCCAATTGGCCTGACGGGGGCACTACAGCGATCAAAAGTATGATATCGCTCATAACTCCTAAATGGAGTCATCGTCGCAGGCTCAAGTGTCTTATGCCATCAAAATCCTTGGCTCTCGCTGGACAAAACGCACGGCTCTGATGCGTCCGATTGTGAAATTACGAAATTTTGGGGTATTTTGCATTTTTTGAAAAACCTACTTTTGCAAACTAGTCCTAGGTTTTTCACCCGATTGGAACCAAACCAGTGGTTCCGATATCTCATTTTTCATGGGTGTAAGCGATTGTCTATTGTATATTTTTCACGCATATGCACGATATTCATATCATACAATAGACCTCATTCTGAACAACTTTATCTCTAGAACTGCTGTCAATGAAACCGTTAGTTAAATTATTGAGAAGATGTAAAAAATAAAACTACTATTGTGAACTAGTCCTAGTTTTTCACTCAATCCGGGAAAAAAACACTGCAGTGCAATTCTCTGGACTCTCTAGGTCAGTAATTATCAAAAAATGTTGAAATTTACACTTTGGCAAGCTGTAATGGGGTCGTTTAGAAAAGCGGCCTGTCCAAATCTACCTAAAAGCCTGTAATGTCTAAATGAAATCTCAAAACTTCACGAAACCTGGTGAACACATGCGACACATGATTCTAAACAAGCATGCAAAGTTTTAGGGAGATCAGACCACAGCTGGCGCTGTAACAGTCATAAACGTTCAACGTAACGTTTTAAATTATTGATAATAATATGTAATGTCTCTTTTTCGTATGTGCTTAAATACGTTAAAATACGCTGCTTGCAGCTATATTTTTAAATGTTTTTATTGCATTACATTACAGAAAGTGTCAAAAACACATACATAGATCTTCCTGATCATCAAGAGAGGGTGTACATGTGCAGAAATCCTTTGTTGTTGTTTTATATCTCAGCTCCCTGGTTCCCAATCTCTTTACACTCATTTATTATTTTTTTTTAAATCTGTAATCTGGCAGACTACCAATATTGAAGCAAACGGTCCTAATTCAACAAGGAATTATCGTATTGGGGCAGTGTAGGCAAAAACAACACCATATCAAGTAATCTGCTTTTACTTTAGCAGATTAAAAGTAGGAAAAAAGGTTTCAAGGTGTCTCAATTGGGCATAGTTGTTTTAAAGAGAATGTAGTAAGGCTGGTGTGTGGAGTGCATGCTGGACATTGTCGGTTATGGCCAGCTCCAGGATCCTATCAGCGGACAGTGATGAGAACAGAAGGCCATTAGCCTGCAGGCGCTCAGTGAGCTGGTACGGAGTCAGACTGTGCATTTTCAAGGAATCAATACAGGCTGCATCTCAGGCTGGGCAGGTAAGAGAGAAATTTAGGGTTTGTAAGCAGTGCTTTCATTCATTAGAAAAAAAAAATCTGTTTAGTGAGAAGAATTTGTGAAGGTCATCTGGATTTGTCAGTATGTTTTAATACGTGTATGTTGCATTTTTTTTAATACTTTCTGAAGTTCTTAATCCTTTTTAACATTTACAGCCCTAAACCCAAAACAAACAAGGACAAAACTATTTCATTTCTATGAAAAATCTCCATGCTAGAATAATGGAACACTCTCTGTAGCCGTTATTTGTCGTGCAAAATCTGTTGAAATTTACTACCAACGCAACAGTATCTGCATCATCTATTCATTGAAATTTGTCATTTGTGGTCATGTTTTCCAGGTTTACAATCAGCTTGGACCCCAATTATTGCAGCTGCTCCTTTTATAGATGTGCTCTTGTAACCTTCAGCTCAGGAAATCATATGAATTTCAAAACCAACATCTCATAATTTTGTTTCTTTGTGTTTCATAGTCAAATCCTAGCTAGAGGCTTGACTGACAATTTGCGATTATTGATGCAGCATTGTATTTTGTCACTGTGAAAACAACATTCATGGCTATTGAGCTGCTAAATAACTCGTGACTGCACTCTGACCAGAACAGCCGCTTACCAAGAAGCTAAAAGGATAGTTTCTGATGACTCAGCTATGTATTAGAGCCGGCATTAGTCTAGTTTCCCCTGAGATTTGCATTCTCATTAATATCTCACTTTTAATACAGCATTAGCCTAAAGAATAGCTTGATGTCATAATTAAAGGATAAAGGCCCATTAGTTTCAGCACATCAGTGTACACAAAGAATAGCTGTTTTGAATGGATGTACAGTGTTTCCCATTGCAAACACCTCCTCAGCCCCTGCATGAGACCTGCTCGAATGAACACCACCGCTGTGGAAGTCATATTACTCTAGTGCACTGCACATGATTGAAGTACGCTCACTCTTTAAGGTCGTTCAGACCGCAGAGATGCCTGTGTCCTAGTTTTGTGTGTCCTCATAACAGTACAGTGCACTCTAAACACTCAAAGGTGCTAAGATCTTTTTCCCTAATACCTGTTCCCCTGAAAATAAGTTTCTCACTGGAACTTGTTTTGCATGTTTTTGTAATGCGATAGCGCTGCTTCATGATTATCTGATTGTTGACGTCCAGGAAAAAAAAAATGCAAAAAAATGTATACGTTTATGCACTTTTCGTGGTTGATTTGCCTAAGACAAAAAGGTAGACGGAAGCCAGGAGTTGGACAAATTCAGGATACTGAGGTAGCAAAGAACGAAATAAATATAAAAGACTAATAGATCATCAAATTTTTCAGTTATAGTCTGTTTGCATCCCATCCATTTGTTGTTCAGTATACTTTTGGCTGTTCTGTCAGCACAGTAAAGCCTTGTCTTTTCCTAAAATGGTTGAAAACAGACCTTGACTTTAAAGTACGAGGGATGTGAATGAAGACACTGTTTTCCACATACACCATGCTCCTACTTGGGGTAGTGAGGCGATGCTGCCAGCCCCCCGTCAAAGACTTGGATAAATGCATTAAGAGTGCAGCAATAAGCTCACTTTGAGACCAACGTGAGAGCATGAGATCATCGTTTTAGACTGAATAGGGAAGGAGGGGTGAAGGGGAAAATGCCAGAAAGAGAGTGGACTCAGCTGCCAGAGATTGAAATGCACACATACACAAACCCAGACTTGGATTGGTGGCTTCACAGCAGACAGTATTACTTAGCGGTAATAAATTCTGCTCTTCGAGCAGGCTTAATCAGTGTTGTCCCCCTTGTCTTTGAGATAAGCCATTAAGATAGACAGTAAAAGACATTCAATCAATGACAAATGGGTTAAAAATCCTGTTTTACCATAATTGGAGATCACAAACTGTGGAAAAGATTCAAAGTCAGCATTAAAGTGTATGTGCAACCACTTGTACTTATGTAATGTGATGTTTTATGGTGAAACAAGATATTCGCTAAGAAGAAAATGTAGGGAGGAACTTGATTTTATCTATCAGGAATTGATTGCATTGTGTAAAGTAGGTGGTACATAACAGAATGGGGCCTGATCAAGTTTCCAGTCAGTTGTGGAGGATGCATCTCAATATGTCCTGTTTTTTGCCAAATGTATTATTGTTTACTGTTATTGCCATAATGTTTATTGCACTGTTAACAGCATTATGTTATCCAGTCTGGTCTCATTGTTAATACATTGGTATTAGCACATAATGTTTAGAAACACAAAATGTACTTTTGTTTACATTTTTATTGATGCTGAAATAAACAATTTGGACGTATTTTAACTTTTAACATGTACAAATTGCTACGTATATTTTTAGTTAAAAAAAAACATTTTTTTTAGACCCCTAAACCTAAGGTCTAAACCTACCCATTTTACAGCGAATATAAAAACATATTAAACATATTTATTTTATAATCGCTAATCCCTCTCCTACCTCTAAACCGAACCATAACTATTTCTGTACACTATAAAGAAAAACATGATAGACAGATAAGTGCAATCGCAATAATTTATTTATTACAAAAATGTCAAATGCACTACCAAAAGTAATCCAAATGGCAATGCGTTGCAGACACAGTCCTCTCTGGTGGAATACAATAGTTTTGTATGAGGTGTAGAGCAGTTTAAGTTGTTAATACCTGAAAACATTATACAGATTATTATCCCGATTCACTGAGAAAGGCACAAATTTCTCATTTAAACACCTCACCGGAAACACGGCATGTCTCAATCTGTGGCGAAGCAGGTGAGAACCAGTGAGCATTTGAAACCATTTTTGTATTTTTTTAGTATTGTAAACCGTTTTTGTAACCGTTTTTTTCTAAGTATTGTAGGTATAACACAAAATCCATAACTTTTTGCAAATTTGGTGAAAATTGGACTAATGGTCTAGGAGGAGTTTGAAAATGTAGGTTTTCAACATAAATTAAAATGGTGAACAGGAAGTTCAACTGGCTATGACAAAATTGGTGTCTATGTTCTCGACATGACCCTTAGAATATAGTTAAACCCATTTGTAAGTCATGTTCATATGTAAACAAATACATTTTAGGTGTAATCAATATATCAGTATTATAGGTTTAACACAAAATCCATAGCTTTTTGCAAATTTGGTGATAATTTAAATAATGGTCTAGGAGGAGTTCGAAAATGTGAGTTTTCAACATAAATTAAAATGGTGGACAGAAAGTTCAACTGGCTATGACAAAATTGGTGTCTATGTTCTCGGCACGACCCATAGAATATAGTTAGACCCATAGTTTCATTACATTATAATTTTTGACCATGAGAAACTTTTTGAGTACTGTCAGAGCATGGTGCCAAAGACACATATCTAGTTTCGTAACAACACGCCAATGCGATCATAAAATATAGCATTTTATGACAAAATTCAAAATGACAGACACCCAAAATGACTGACATGGGAAAACTGGATATGGTTTGACTTGGCATGTTTCACCAAAACAATTTTTTAAATTTTTATTTTTATCTCCTGATCACTAGGCGCTGTTGCACCGAAACTTTGCAGGTAGCCTCAGGTCATGGTTGTTATAACACACACCAACTTTGGTCAGAATACGCTAAAGTCTCAAACTCAATTCCTGGAGGGCCGCAGCTCCAAGTTTAGCTCCAACCAGCTCCAACTCATACCTGCTTGGAAGTTTATAGTAATCCTGAAGACCTTGATTAGCTGGATTAGGTGTGTTTGAGTGGGTTTGGAGCTAAACTGTGCAGAGTTGTGGCCCTCCACGAATTGAATTTGTGACCAGTGCGCTAAAGCATTGTGGAGATAGCCTCATGTTCATTTTTACATGCTGGTTGTCGAGTTCACTCGCACATTATTTGAGAACTTCAATTCCATAACTTTTTGTCAAATGGTCTAAAGATAATCTGAGCCAATGTTGGGGAAAATCAGACAAACCATCTAGGATGAGTTTGAAAAAGTAGGTTTCTTAAACTATGGGCTTCCATAGATTAGAGTGGAAGAAAAACGCCAATGGATATGATAGGTGTCATAGGTGCCCCTAAAAATAAATGCAGTGATTTCAATATTCATAAGGATTCATTTGTAAGTCATGTTCAAATGTAAATAATTTACATTTTAGGTGTAATCAATATGTCAGTATTGTAGGTTTTAATGCTGAAAATACGTTAGTATTGTACGTTTAGATGCTGTAAAAACGTAAGTACATGTACATTTTGTAGAATCACATTTTATGTAAAATACATACAAATTATCACAAGATCATGTCATGTTTTGCATCAAGTACAAGCCTCAAAATGCGTTATCAATTTGGCTATTGATTAACATTTTCTGTGTCTGCACGAACTAGATGACGTCAACTGAAAAGGAAGGTCATTTCAAAGCAAGGGCTAGTCATTGCATTTTGATGAAAGAGAAGAAACTCATTAGGAATGATGTGCACTAATTAATCATTCACGCTAAGACTAGAAACATGTTAAGAAAGTAAATGGCATCAGTTTTGATTTCATGTTGGCTTTAGAATTAAATGAGAGGTTTTAAGTACAGAAGCTGTTCCCTTTCACACGCTTCATCAAGGACCCAGACAAGCTGCAATAAAAAAACATATTTATAAAACACCTACCACAGATGTATAGTTAGTGAATCTAAATCACTTCTACATTGATCTTGATTTTCTATTGTGGCAGTAAAATTTGCCCATTACATTGTTTTTATTGGTCTGTGGGTGAAGAATAGAGGGATATAACAGAATAGTGTCTAGACACCCCCCTGCCCACACTTGGCCGTAGGCTAAATACTGTTTTCAAACACAGTTTCACAAAAACAACACATTTGGACAAATGAGGACACTGTACATCTTCACTACAATTCTTTCCCGATAGAAGCTATAATACTGCGACCATCACTTTTCTTTCTGTTTTTTTTTTTTTTTTTTCCATTTGCTTCTTTTTTTTTCCTTTTGTCTGGCACTTGAAGTCAGTGGTCTCTTCTGTAGCACCTCTCTCAGTAGGCATTAATCAAATGCACAGCAAAATAGCAGTATGTTGGTAGCGTGTCTGTCTGTTCGCGCAGTTGGGGGCGGTTTTTGATCGTCTGCCTCTCGTGTGGTGTCCTCCCTGGGGAGCCAGACCTCCGTCTACCCTCACGCAGTCATTTCTCCTTCAGCTCCTAGTAATGAGCACCATTGCTCCTTTTGTCTCTCTGTGTATCTGGCGTCTCTTCTGCCGTCCATAGCGCGTTCATGGGCTCCTTGTCTTGATGGCTCTTGGCTCTTTGATTCATCTGGGTGTGGCGTGTTGCCATCTTCCACTGTATTCTCAGTCTATTTTCTCATCACATTATATTTTCATTTTCTTCACCTTCTGTGATTTCATTTTCCTGTCTTCTGTCTTTCTGCTACAAGAGCACATTCGTTTTTGTCTTCCTGAGAGGCACGTTTTAGTGGTTGTTTTATTATTCTGGAAAATTCTGTAGCTGTTTTCTTTGACCAAGACAAATGAGGTTCTTTCTCTAGCATGCAGACGTTTGTGCCGAGGCTGTGTGTGTGGGGATTGTGTTCGGGGTTTATGTGAGGGGTGGCGGATATGCCATAAGTGTGAACTGAGGATGTTTGTGTGTCAGGGAGTTTGATAGCACCTGGGAGTCGAAAACTGACGACCGGAGAAGTGTCTGTTCGCTTACTGGTAATGAACTCAGACTCGCAGTCATGGGGGACAGGAGGAAGACTGGGAGAATGTCAGAGGCAAAGATGGGACAAATATGACTTCATTACTCTCCTAGAGGAGCATGGGATCTGTTTAGGAGTGTTGTATTATTTAAAGTACAGTACACTTTACACTTTTCCTTTACACAATATTTGTTCACACTTTATTTTAACATCCTGTTCACGCTATTAACCAAATATTAACTATGACTTTTGCCTCAATAAAGAAATTCGCTGCTTAGTAATATTAAGTAAAGTAGTTGTTGAGTTAGGTATTGGGCTGGATTAGGGATGTACAATATGGTCATGCAGAATATGTGCTTTATAAGCAATAAAAAACAGCCAATATGTTAAAAATAAACATACTAATACGCAACTAGTTAAAAGTGAGAACTGGTCCCTACACTTACCCCAACTTTTGGGTAAATAATCTTTGTATTTTAAGGGTTTAGGTTATTTTAGGTTTTATATGGCCACATTGCCCAGATAAAACAAAACAAAAAACAAACAAACCAAAAAAAAGTTACTATAAGTAACTTTAAGTACTATATAACAGCATATACTTTTTTTTTTTTTCAAACAATGATCAGTTATATTTCATATTTTTTTATGTTCACTAGAATATACAAAAGTTAAGTATTATATGAATAAAAAACAGTAAATACAGTATTACTGTGAAATATTATTGCAACACAATTTTTACAGTTACAATTCTATTTTAATATAGATAACATTTTTGTTTATTTATTTACACAGGTGCTTGAGTTTTTGAAATTTAAGGCCTGGGAAATCCTTGAAAAAAGCAGTATTCCTGAAGAGGTACTTGACTTATTGAAAGATTAAATATCTATTAAATAAGTGTTTATTTTTTTTAATAAGCACATGTTTTTGCACAATTAAAAAAACATCATACCCCTTTTTTTTATTTGTTTGCCTATTTCAGTGAATGTTGTAAAAGCATTGAGCTAAACCAGTAGTAGTAATGACAGTGTTGTGTAAACATGGCTGAAGAAGCAAAAAGAGGAACAGATGAATCCAATTAATTGAGTGAGTCACTTAAAGGAGAACTCCACTTCCAGAACAACAATTTACAAATAATTTACTCATCCAGAGCCTGTGCTACACAAGCTTTTCTGCCTAAAAAGTATACAAATTTTTGTTTTTCTGAAAAAAAAAAAAAAAAAAAAAAGACAGATCGTTTCGCTAGCTTGATGGTTTAAAGCCCTTTGAAGCTGAATTTAAACTGCATTTTGGAAGTTCAAAATTGGAGCACAAATGAAGTCCATTATATTGAGAAAAATCTTAAAATGCTGTCCTCAAAAACTATTATTTCTTTTTGACTGAAGACAGAAAGAGATAAACATCTTGGATGACAATGGGATGAGTAAATTATTTGTAAATTGTTATTCTGGAAGTGGAGTTCTCCTTTAAGCTGGAGCCACTGTGATTGATTCAAACTCATGACTTCATTTTAAGTGATTCACTAACAAAAACCATATTATTTTTGAATTTCGACATCGCTTGTAATGATATTAAAAACCATTTAAAAACCTTTGCGTCACAACATGATTCACTGTTTCGAAGCACTCCAATCGGATTGCAGATCGCAAATCATTTGATTTAGATTGGGCTTTCAAATCCCGTATATAGTAAATAATTTGATTTAGATCTGGACTTCGGGTTCACAAATCATTTGATTTAGATCGAAACTTTGTGTATCGCCATTCATTTTATTCAGATCGGGACTTTGGAGCGGGTTCTTGAAACATTCCGTGAGTTTGGATCAGAATTATTCAGATCTGGACTTTGGAGCATGGATTGCAAATTACTTGATTTAGATCGGAACTTTGGAGTGGGTTCACAAATCTTTTGCTTTGGATCGGAACCTAGGAGCATGAATTTATTTTTTTTTAATATCAAACAAACTTCTCTGATTGAGTTCTTAAACATCAAACAAGTAGTGCTTAAAGTCCTTGAAAGTCCTGGAATTTTATTTTACAGTATCTGTACAAACCCCATTTACTCCAGTCTTCAGTGTCACATGACACTTTAGAAATCATTGAAATATGCTGATTTGGTGCTCAGGAAGCATTTGTTGTTGTTATCATTGTTGAAAATGATTAAAATCTTACATTTAGTTTTTTCTTTTTTTTTTTTGCACAGCTTTTATTTGTACATTTAACAGTATTGGTCTCCTAACAAAATTCTTACTGACCCCAAAACTGTTATAGTTACTGGTAATATAATTTATATTTGTTATATTTTTGCATTTCATATTTTTATATTTGCTAAAATGAATTATATATATTTTTGTTACTTTTCTACTGATCACTAATTCTTCCTTTTTTTTTTTTGCAAAACAAACTTTGCAAGAAGCTGGAAATAATGTATAATGCATAATGTAGTTTGTCAGTGCAGCACTGACTTTTCAGTAATTCAAAAATGTGTCAGTCTTTAAAGTTTTTTCACTTCATGATTCCTTTCTGCTGCTTTACAGATTCATTAATACATTCTGTAACCTCAAACGGCCCATTTATTTATTTATTTTTTTTTTTTGGAATACTTTCCCGCTCACAAATGCGCCGTTCTATTCCTGCAACTGTCACTTACAGGAAAACAGTACTGAATATCAGCATGATCAAACCAAGCACTGCACTGTATTGTTCAGGCCCCATTGTGGTGAGGCAACGCACGGTAACGAACAATCCTGCCGACTCTGTGTTTTGAAGCTCCTCCGTTTGCAACGGGGGGGATGACGACTGTCACCCTATATGTTGGAGACGGATGAGCTCTCTTTGAATATCGCAGCTGGCGAGATATACCAATGAGACAGCCTGCTGCTACACGTGGAGAGCTTTTCAGAGATCTGACAGAACGTAGCTCCAGCATCATAGCGTTAGCTACTAATAGCGCTAATGCAAAATGATGTGTAGAGAAAACAGTGCTGCCGATAGCGTAAAGTGCTAAAGTTCAAATAAAGGTAAATGCAACGTAGCTGTCAAACAAAACCGCCGAATACGCTTCCCGCTTGACATGCTGGTACATCATTACTGGATTTTAATTCTTCAAAAGAAAAAAAACGCATCTGCCAGTCTTCACTCCGGCATTGTGTTTTTCTTCACTCTCCATTATCTCCACTTAGACATTTCATAGAGGAATGTAGATTTAATTTGAATATGCAAATTCTAATTAGGATTAGTGGGGTTTTTCATGTTCTTTTTTTTAATTTCCACAGTTTGATAGTCAGTGTGAATAGCTAGACTGATCACTAGATTAGCATCTGAGTGAGGGAGCGCAGGAGAAGACAGAAAGAGTGAATTAAGGGCTAGACGTCCTCTTCTGCCAAAAGCATACCACAATAGTAGGGATAATTACTTGGTGCTCCCTTCCAACAACATGAGGAGATCCTCATATATCACGACTGCTAATTGTGCCGGTTTAGCCCTCACGCGGTATGACAGGCGGCTGGCGGCAGCCAAGTTGTCTTTGTATGTGATGATGATGATGATGATGATGATGGAGGCATCTCTTAAAATCTGCAGCTGCATCTATCAGAAGTGGTTGCAGCATTTCTCTCTGCATCCTTCCGCTTGCCCTCCCTGTGTTCTTTTATTCACTCTATCCCTCTTCTAAACCTCAGCTGTTCAGCGTCCTGTCTTTCCCTGTTGCCCCGCCTCAGCCATCTTCCTGTCCTACATACTACCAGCACCAGCTTCAATTAATATGAATGAGCTACAACCTAAATCAAACACTCTGTTCTCTCCTTCACAACTGGGTTCAGTCTATTCCATGCATCCTATGGTAAATGGTAACTTTAAGAAAACTGAAATGTTAGCAGCTCCATAGCAGTGTCCGGTAGGGGTAGACAAAATTAACCGATAGACATGTGTGAACTGGTAGAGATTTTGTACTATCACCTTTATTGCGGTTACATCCTCACGTGTCATGAAAATCTATCGTTTGCATGCATTTTTAGCATTGCCGTTTAAAAACAAGTGATTTTAAGCTGTTGAAATGCAATCAGGAGGAAAAGAGAATTCATTTTGCTATGTTTCTGAGTGCTGTCAGAGAGGCACGTGCACGTGAAGGCGCTGCTCATAGAGCACGGGAGTATTGAATGGAGTTATTTTTGCTGCTTTTAGGCCTTGAACTGTTAAATACACACACTTGTATGTGTCAAAATGTCCGTCTTTGCAAGTATCCTCGTAAACAGTAATTTAGGTCTTAAGTAAAAGCAACAGCTGAGAAAGAAAACACATGTATAACAGTATATTGGATTTGGGCGGCTCATGTCTAATATTCCAGCTGTCTGTCATTCATGTTAATCAAACAACAAAAAAGAGAAAACATCTCAGTGCTCTTGAATGAATCACTTTTGTGTCTTTAATAGGAAGAAATGTTTATTTTACGGAGTGTCTATTTACACTAAGTGCAAATAGCCCAGCTTGTTGGCAGAGGCTATTTACACTAACTCCGCCCACCAATGTGTGATTGGGATAGTCAACATTACAAAAGACAGCTGTTTGTCATCAGCTCCAGTGGCGCAGAGGATAAAGCATGTGTTCTGCTCTTTTCGACACGATCGACCTGGTTTCAAATCTGCCCTCTCTTTTTCAAATCTCATATCATAGCGGAAAGGCATTTATTTTCAATTAAAATGAAGGAAATAATCGAAAAGTTGAAAATGAAGTGTCCGTTAGAGTTAGAAAAGGTGTAGGGAGGGCTTATTGTCCCAATAAGGTAGCATCTATTTAATAAATTGAATTTAAACTATTATTTACACTCATCATACTGTTTTAATGTACTACAATACTGAGATGCAGATAATTACGTCTTTTTGCAATAAGTATTACAAATAGCAGAAAATTCTGCTATTTTGACATAGTGTAAATAGAATGTGTAGCTGTTTGCACTTAGTGTAAATAGTAGGAGTGTAACGGTACACAGATGTCACAATTCGTTACGTACCTCGGTTCGGGGTTCGATACAGTTTCGGTACAACAGGGGGAAAAAGCAACAAATCTACTATGCTAGATTCTTTTCATTTATTTTAAACGCACAGTACTACAAATTACATTTTTTTTCCACCTAGATGTGAAAATACTAAATATTATATTAAATAACGTTATATATACATGCGTACAAGAAATAAATAATTGAAATATACTTATTATACTATTTACTTAATATACTATTTAGTAAACAGATAAACAAGGGAAAAAACAGTGAGATACATAATGTAACCTGTATATGCTGAGGTTCAGTTCATTTTTGTGACATGCTTAATTTGTTCACAAAGGAATATCAAATGGCAGAAAGCGACATCCTATTTGTTTTCTTTATTTTACAAAATCGCAGTGTTTTTTCATTGTGAGTGTACACACATAAAAGTAGACCTTTTACAGTTTTGCATTATTAATGAGACAATAAATGGAGTGTTTTAATTTGATTCTGCTGGTATAAGGAAACAGCTGAAGGAAGGAATTATTTTACAGCATCTGTATGAACCAAATAACTGTATTGTGATTTTATTTTGTTACTATGAAATAAAATTACTCATCATGTAAGATTTTGATAATCGCCCACCCCTAACACCTGGTTATCGTCTACAGTGCTCTAGCATTATGATGGCAAGTTGTAAATGGGCAAACACCTTTCATATTCTGAAAAAATCAATTTTTATGCTCTTATGGAGCTGTTAATGATCCTGCACTTGTACATTGTAAACCTAAACATATTAAAATCATTCTATTGATTTTATTTTTTTATTTTTTATTATTTATTTTTTTTTCAGCAGTTTCCAATAGTCCATCATCCTCTGTTCCAGTCCAGCAGTTTTCAATCACTCATTATAATGATGTCTGCTCCTCCGCGGGTGCCACATTCTCCTTCTTATGTATATTGTTCCATCTGTGTTACAATGACCCAGTTAATTAATATCCTCCTGGTACATATAACTCTTTGATTTGCCTTTCCCTCTCTTTCTCTTTCTCACCCCCATCAGTTTCGTTTACTTGTTCATTGCAGGCAATTAGTCTTGACAGGCTTAGTGCTACGCCCCATTTGCTCCATGAAGTGATTAAACAGCCTTAGACCTGCTTCATGCAATCACTAGACTACACCCTCTTGACCTTTTATTGTTTAAAACACTGGCAGGAAGCTTGTCAGTGTCTAAGAGTTCACAAAAGGACACTAATATTACTACTGTGCATGCATATTAGCATTACATTGTTTGTATTTACCAAGCAAGGATGCATTAAATTGTATACATTTATAATGTTACAATGGGCTTCTATTCCAAATAAAGTGCTGTTCTTTTGAACTTTATATTGATTAAATAAAACCTGAAAAAAGTCTCAAAAATATTAAGGAGCAAAGCATTTATGATAATAGTAAGACATCTTTTTTTGAGTGGCAAATCAGCATATTAGAATGGTTAATGAAGGAGTAAGATTAGAGCTATGGCTGCTGAAAATTTGTTTTGCCGTCACATGAAAAATAGAAAAGTGTTATTTTAAATTTGTTCTCTACTATAGATGCAAAGCTGTTGGTTGTATTTGCTGAGCCTTTAGTAGCATGTTTTCCTCTCTGCAGCACTTCTGTAGCTCCATAACGCTGTCCTTTTCCCAGAAACTCAGACCGGGAGCAAGGCCTCCCCTGGGTCCACTGTAATTAGTTCATTAGTCCTGTGTAATGAAATCGGCCAAGACTGCGTCAACGTGTCCAGGGGTGGCAGTGTGCTTGTATCTTTCTCTCTCACACCATGTCCTAACCAGGTGCGACTGGATAAAGCTACAAGCGATAAAAGCTATCTCATCCTTGTTAATTCGAACATGCAAACAGCAAGGGGGCATTTTGTTAATTATGTAGTTTATGTTTTTGCATTGTGAAATTTCATTGACCTGCTCCACACATCAGTGCATTAAACATGAGATATCTCCTGATTGGGTGAATTTGCAGCAGTTTGATGTACAGTACAGATGTCATATTTTCTGTTTGCATTAGAAGTGGGTTTTATTGTACTCATTAAGTTTATCCTCCAGCATCTGTAATCTTCTGTCCAGCCATTCACTCAAAGACAGAAAGCTGTGATTGCGGTGCTGTCCTGCGCACAGCCTGTCACTGTCAGAGGCTGTCCAGTGTCCCTGGTGAAGTCTCGAGGGAACCAGCAAGCTCTGACTTTTTGGCCAGAGCTGTCTGTTTCCGTCCTGGAAGTCTTTGGACTGTACTTATACTAATGTACTTGGCTCGGGACAGGTCAGCATTTTGACAGCTGTCATCAATTCTTTATGCATCAAGTGTAAGTGGGAACCTCACGTAGCTGCATTTTTTTTTTTTTTTTTGGGTAGGGCTCGGCTTGCTAAGGAAAACATCCCTGTTACTACTACTACTGTACTATATATATATATAGTACAGTACATGTATGTATATTTATATTTGTTTTTTTACTATTTAACTTCAGCATATAACTCATACCACTCTGTCTGTTTCATGAGTTTATTTGTGTCTTGAAGTTAAATTACAGCTGTAGAATTTTTTTTTCTTCATTGTAAGGGAAACAATCATTTATAAATTGCTGTTCAAAATGTAAAGAAAAAACGAAAATACTTTTGTTCTGCTAGGATGTGTTAAATTATTCAGTATTATTCTGTATAATAACGACATAATGTAATGTTATAAAAAGATTTCCATTTAAAATAAATGCTGTTATTTTGAACTTTCTATTTATCAGAGGATCCTGAGATAAGTATTTTAGGGTTTCCACAAAAGTGTTGATTAATCGCATCCAAAATAAACATTTGCTTACTTACTATGTGTGTGTGTACTGTGTATATATTATGTATATATAAATAAACACAAATACAGGTATATATTTAAGAAAAATGTTATGTTTATATATCAAAAATATTTATATAGAATGTATATTTATTATGTATTAAGGAAAAATATTTTAGATTTATATGTAAAATATTTATATTTGTAAATAATCTACATAATATACAAGTATAACTATATATACATATAAATATTTTTTAAAATATAGACATGTATGTGTTATATATATACATAATAAATATACACAGTAAACACATAAACATGAATTTTTATTTTGGATGCGATTAATCGTTTGGCAGCCCTACTATAAATATAAATGTATACACGTAAATGCTTGTAAATATTTTCAAAATATATACTGTGTGTGTATTTATATATACATAATAAATATACACAGTATACACACATGTATTTTGTAAACATAAACTTTTATTTTGGATGCGATTAATCGTGATTAATCGATTGACAGCCCTAATATGAATATAATATACATGTAAATGCATGTAAATATTTTCAAAATATATACTGTATGCATGTGTATTTATACATGCATAATAAATATACACAGTATACACACATATATTATTTAAACAAACATTTATTTTGGATACTATTAATCACAATTAATCATTTGACAGCACTACTTTCAACACTGATAGTAGTAGTAACAAAAAATTCAGCTTTGCTTTCACTAAATTAAACTACATTATATATTTAAATGTATTAGAATGGAAATGTTATTTTAAATTGTATTAATATTTCACAATATTTCTGTTGTTACTGTATTTTTTAATCAAAGGGAGCCTTGGTGAGCATAAGAGACATTAAAAATAAATAAATGAATAAATCTAAACAACCCCGGACTTTTAAATAATAGAAACGCCTTTTTTCACACACATATACATTTTTAAAAATGTGTATTTTTTAGACGTAAAATATAAATGGAAAACCATAATTTAAACATTTTATTTTGCTTATTAGTCTAAAAAACAATATTGTTTGGCTCATGATACAATGTAATTATTCAAAAAATGAGTACGTTTTAAATTATTAAAGAGTTTCTGCACTTTTTGGACCTTTTAAAAACATTTGCGTTTTAATATATGTATGAAGTGTATCCACAGAGATGTGAGGTGAGTGTGATGTTGTTCTTGGCTCGTCTTTGGAGCCACAAGGGCCAATTTGCATTCTGACCTGCCGTCACAGCAGCTCTGGTTTGTTTCATTTCTCCAGTACTGCTGTTGCATTATTATTGAGCACTGTGCTCTTGCTGGGTCAGGTTGATGTGAGTAGAGCCTGAGTCTGCCTGTAATGAATCATAATGACACTAAACGAATGTTCAGTGTGTGTTTTGTCTTAATGTATGGCTGCTTAGCCTCAAGAGCTCTGAGGCTTTTGTAATTAGCTCTGCTAGCTTGAAATCTACGCTGGAGGGCACGACACCACAAGTCAGCACTAATCGGGGAGAGATTTAGAGCTGTCAGTCAAACATAAAACTGTTGCTTAGGATAACCCCGGTCTCATTAGATTCCACTATACCCAAGGTCACAATGAAACTGCAAAGCATCTTACCCAAAGCTTAACCCCCTCAAACCTGAAATCCGCCACCTCCAGTAAGCTCCTATGACAGTGTAAACACAGAGTTGCTTATCTTTCTGCAGCTCCTGATGGCTGTCTCCAGGAGTCCATTTGAGCAGTGTGATGCTGCTTTCGGTCCATCTCCCTGATTACATTTCCCTGCACTACAGCTTCCTGGATGAACTTAAGAAATATTAATAGGCTCCATTGGGGAGATTGCTTTTGTGGGAGAGCAGGGGGCCTGCTCCAAACTGTCACTCTGGCTAATTTCATTGCCTAGCCTTTTAGCCTATGGCAATGACAGAGCCTTGGCCAGGATGCTGTTGTTGTGTATATGTGTGGCTTTGTGCAACTGCTCCCTGGTCTCCCTCAGACCCCACCCTCCATATGCCTTAATGTAATCAGCCTGCCAGAACAGAGTTCATTCGCTTCAGATTGCTTCTTTCAATATGAAATACTTGTTTGAGACTGATACACATAATCTTCTTTTCCCCAAAGTGGAGAGGGGGAAAGTAGAAGATACAGCATAGCTAGTCAGTCTTATAGTCATAGTTTCAGGGGTATAGTAATTAGTTCAGTATCTTTCTTGTGGATTAAAGGGTTAGTTTGCTCAAAAATGAAAATTCTGTCATTGATTACCCACCCTGTAAGACCTTCGTTCATCTTCAGAACACAAATTAAGATATTTTTGATGCAATCTGAGAACTTTCTGACCCTCCATAGACAGCAACGCAACTGACACGTTCAAGGCCCAGAAAGGTTGTAAGGAAGTCGTTAAAATAGTCCATGTGACATCACTGGTTCAACTGTAATTTTATGAAGCTACGAGAATACTTTTTGTGCACAAAGAAAACAAAAAAAAAAACAGCTTTATAAAATTACGGTTGATTCACTGATATCATATGGACCATATTAATGATGACTTTGCTACCTTTCTGGGCCTTAAAGGAGAACTCCAATTTCAGAACAACAATTTACAAATAATTTACTCACCCCGTTGTCATCCAAGATGTTCATGTCTTTCTGTCTTCAGTCGTGAAGAAATTATGGTGTTTGAGGAAAGCATTTCAGGATTTTTCTGCATTTAATGGACTTCATTGGTGCCCTGAATTTGAACTTCCAAAATGCTGTTTAAATGCAGCTTCATTTTGAACAAATCTTTAATGTGACTCGGGAAGAACGAGTCGTCTCGGGGAGTGATTCGTTTAGTCGCGCATGCGCAACATCCTATTAGGTTCTGTACTGGACTTTGTTCACCTGTTTCGAGTCTTCAGGTTTTCCGGGTCGTTCATTCATCTTATGGGGCTGTCACGTGATACTGATTTTGCTAAAATGAATGAAATTACTAGAAAAAAAGATTTGTTCATTTTGCTGAACTAGACTCAGTGATCCGAGTCAGTTAAATGATCCGAACTTCCCATCACTACTACAAATCACGTCTTTGAATTACCACGAGTTCATCATCTGTGTACTCCGGCTCAAAAAGGTAGAGTATTTTGAAAAGCATGTTATTTTCTCCTACAACTTTAGAATCGTACGGTATCGTTGTACCTTTTTGTTTGTAAACAGCGTTTGACTTACTTGCACTTTCTTAGTCTTTGTGTGTTCGCTTTATAAACACTGGGTCTGTGGTTCCGCCTACGTTCCGCGTGACCTTTTGACCGGATAAAATCCCAGAGCCTGTGCTACACAAGCTTTTCGTGCTTAAAGTATACCAATTTTTATTTTCCGAAAAAAAAAAAAAAAAATTACCGATCGTTTCACTAGATAAGACGCTTCTTCCTCCCTTTTGAAGCTGCATTTAAACTACATTTTGGGAGTTCAAAATGGGGGCACCAATGAAGTGCATTATATAGAGAAAAATCCTGAAATGCTTTTCTCAAAAACCATAATTTCTTCACGACTGAAGACAGAAAGACATGAACATCTTGGATGACAAGGGGGCGAGTAAATTATTTGTGAATTGTTGTTCTGGAAGTGGACTTCTCCTTTAAACTTGTCAGTTGCATTGCTGTCTATGCAGGTTCAGAAACCCCTCTGATTTCATCAAAAGTATTTTAATTTGTGTTGTGAGGATAAACAAAGGTCTTACGCTTTTAGAAAAAAGACATAAGGTTGAAAATTAATGACAGAATTTTCATTTTTGGGAGAACTATCCTTACAGCGTCTTAGTAAAAAAAATGTTATTTTATTTTATTTTTTGTTTTAGTTCACGTATAGAATCCAAGTTACTTTTCTTTCCCTGTTTTTTAGGCTTAGTTAAGCCCTGTTTAGATGGAGCTAGTTTTTCTGGAGGATGTTTGAGAAGAAGTGGTCAACTGATAAATCCCATCTAAATGTCTGTTACTGCTGATATAGTACTGTCCCAAAACTTGGATGGTATCTGACGAAAAATAAATCAGTACAATTAGCAAGTAGAGCCAAGTCATGGAAAGTTGAGACCAGCTAATTTAACATCAGAATCAGGTAAGATAGTTATTTATAAGCGTATTCTTCTGTAATCTAATGTGAATTTTATTTATAATTAATTGAAATTATAGTAATAAATATTGCATTTAAACATAGTGTGCACACAACCACTTAACATGACTTACTGTAACACCCTCATCTAAAAGACTCCCACTCCCACGTTTATAATAAACACGGAAATGTTAGTCCCATCTAAATTGGCACAGGAAATCACAGACGTCAGGTGATAAGAATTGTATCTTAGTCATTTAGAAACTCTTTATCCAGCTCTTTTTTTGGTGGCTGTTTTACAGAAACATCAGAAACTGGCTTTATTATAAAAGAAAGTTTGTGATTCAAATATGTACACTACCAGTCAAAAGATTTTATTATTATTGTTAAAGTCTCTTCTGCGTATCATTTATTTGATCCAAAGTGCAGCAAAAACAGTACAATTTTAAAATATTTTTACTATGTTTTCTATATTTTAAAATGTAGTTTATTCCTGTGATTTCAAAGCTGAATTTTTAACATCATTACTTCAGTCACATGACCCTTTAGAAATCATTCTAACATTCTGATTTGCTGCTCAAAAACATTTATTATTATTTTGTTGAAAACCGCTGAGTAGAATTTTTTTCAGGTTCCTTTGATGATTAGAAAGTTCAGAAGAACAGCAATTATCTGAAATAGAAATCTTTTGTAAGATTATAAATGTCTTTATCATCACTTTTGTTCAATTTAAAGGCATCGTTGCTAAATAAGTGTTAATTTCTATTAACACCTTTAAGTGTTAACAGAAAAAAAATACGAAAGCTTTTTATTTCAGATAAATGCTAATCTTTGGATCTTTCCACTCATCAAAGAATCCTGAAAAAATTTACTTAACTGTTTTTAAATATTGATGATAATAATGATAATAATCAAATGTTTTTTGAAAAGCAAATCAGTATATTAGAATGATTTCTAAAGAATCATGTGACACTGAAGACTGGAGTAATGATACTGAAATGTAGCTTTGATCACAGGAATAAATTACATATTAAAATATGTTTAAATAGTAAAAATATTTCACAATTTGACTGTTTTTTGCTGTACTTTGAATCAAATAAATTCAGGCTTGGGGAGCAGAAGAGACTTCTTTAAAAAACATTAAAAATCATACTGTTCAAAAACTTTTGACCACTAGCAATTTTACAAAAAAAAAAATATACAAAATTTAAAATGATGTTATTAAAGATAGATAAGGGAAAGTGTCTGGAGTAAAAATACAGAAATATGAACAGGATGTCCAGCTGAAGGCATCTAAGGACAACTTCAGTGATAATAATCTGAGTATCTAGTAGTTGTGTTGCACAATCAGAGTGCACTGCTCGCTAGTGTAGAGACAAACAAAACTTGGCCTCTGAAGCTCCCAAAGTACTGTCCCACAAGTGGGTTAGTTTTTAAACATCCTCATTCTGGCTTTGCCTTATATTTATTCTGTCTTCAGTGCAGAGCTGTAGATAATAGGCGTGAACATTTTTATGGCACGCTCTCCCTCCTGTCACTCATAACGCAGCTGGGTTCAGTTCCCCTGAACACTATCACACATACGTACCATCCAGATATCAGGCAGCACTGCTTTGCTCCACAATTAATCAGATTTGGCAACGAGTGTAGATACTCACTTCATCTTACACACACAAGCTAACAAGATTTAGTCCATCTACAGCGCTTGAAGGCTGATGTATCCATACCTGAGTTCAGTCAGAGCAGTGGGAATGCACTGATGAGCACTTCAGGCTTGTTATGGAGTGAGAGAGGAAGAGGGCTGCAGAGGTCAAGAGAGAGGGAGAGATGCACTTTTTCTGACAGCACAGGGGAAAGTGATCTCAAGTTGACATGAAAAGCAAGAAAAGCTGCCACATATGAAGCCTTCAGGCACATCAGACTGGTATCGGTGGAGTTGCTAATTAAAAAGTAGGCTTGTGTTTTGCAAACTCTGCACTTTGAGTTGCTGTGTTAATATTCTGCAGATGGGTCAGGAGGACGTGAAGGTTCCCTGGCGCAGTCTTTCACCGATGTGAAGAGACAGATGTCTCACAGACACGCTGTGAATACAGCTATAGCTCGCTCGCTCACTCTCTTTCCTCTCATAATTTTACCTGCTGTTTCTCTCCTGCTCAGAACACTGTTGAATTTGTTCTGTTGTCTAATATGATCTCGCACCTTTCTCCACTTTTGTTCAGTATCAGTCCAGAGCTGATTTCAGTGGGAGGCTGAATTTTTATTTTTTTATTTTTAGTGCACTTGAAGTGAGTTATTCTGTCAGCCAGAGACTGGACTGAAACAAGAATCATTTTCATTCTCTCAACAAACCTGTCTGGACCAATCCACAATTGAAAGCATAGTTATCAAGTTTGAGATGATGTATCGTGTATGTGTAACAGCGGTTACATATATACTTTACTTGCAGAACAAAAATTTCCTGACAATTTACTCACCCCATGTCATCTGAGATATTCATGTTTTTCTTTCTTCAGTTGCAAAGAAATTAAGTTTTTTGAGGAAAACTTTTCTGCCATTTCACTTCTGTAGCAAGCATTTGCGAGGTGTTTTGACACCTTGAGATTCTGTGCGTGACGAATTTTGACTAATACGAAAAAGCGTATACGAAAATTTCGGACTCTAATGAGGAACATAAACATAATCTCTAGAACTGCTCTGAGAGTCAATTCATGAGCATTTTACTGTTTATTTTGATAAAAAACAATCTAAAGTTTGGTTTAACTTGAAGAAATTGTGACAGAAATGTGACTTAATGTAATGATAGGACTCCAACTAAAAATAAAAATATTATTAAAGCATTATGTTTAAGGATTTATTTTAAGGTTTTATTTAGCAGACCGATTATTTACCTGAATTTATTTACCAGAAAAGTGTAAATGCACAGCACAGAATTTGTGGCGAAATAAATAAATAAAATAATAATACTTAATTTTTTTTATAAAATCAGTTAATTAGAGAAGTTTTATGATTTCAGTTAATCATAAATTTTTATATATTATTAAAACAGGGTCTAGAATATTTTAAATAAAAAAAATGTAATCCAGAAATTAAAAAATGGAATATGGGGGGCTGGGGTGGGGGTGTAAATAAAATAAAAATAAAACAGATTTCATCCGGCCCAACATAAGCTTAATGGAAAACTGTTTTTTTGTTGTTGTTTTTTTTCCAGAACATTATCTATTTTTCCATATTTTTTTCTTTCTTTGCATTTGAAAAGCTCTGCCAGTTACCTAATTTCATTATTTCAACAAGTGTATCCCCACTCCTATGGTTTATTCAACTTTTTTTTTTTTTTCTGGTTGGTGATTAGCAACATGGAAATCACTTCCAAGTTGCCGCTGTGATGATATGCTAAATTTAGTTGCCATTGCAATTAATTGTTTTTCTATTTCACAGTTACAGTACATTTTTTCATTTCAATACTGTGCTGTTTGAAAGTGACAGCTAAAGCCAGATAAAGAAAACATGGTGTCAACAGAATGTGCTCACTATCAAACGCTTGCTTTGTGTAACTGGATGAGTTGAATCCGTAAGGATCAGTACGGCACGTGGCCTCTGCCCGTACACCCACACTGTTAATGGATGTTGGGCCCTGTAAACACATCCCGTAATTGAATGAAATGACTTATCTAAAAGCCATTGTTTGTGTTGGCTATTTATCAGTCAAGAATGCTAATACACTGTTCAGATTTTGTTTTGACAAAGAGATTTAACTCTCCACATATGAAATGAGATTTTGAAAGGGTTGCTTAAAAGTAAATTACAATTTGTGCATGTAACATCAGTGTTGTAATGCGGAGAAAGAATTAATATTTGATTGGCTTCACTACAGTCATTATAACAGCCCTTGTTTTCACTGTTTTTACACAATGTTTTAATTTTAGTGTTTGTGCATTGTGTATTTACACTGGAAAGGAGATTGACTATGGACGACAGATGGATATGGCCTTATTCTGTCTGTCCTTTCTGTCCCGTGGGTCCTCTGGACCTGATATCAGTTGTCTTTTCTCAGTCCAGCTAACAGTAGGCATGCGTTGCTCTAAGGTGAATCTAGCTGTGTGTAATACTGATTCACTTTTGCCATCTAGTGGTGCTTTTTTGTCTTCAGTATGAGCGATTCTTTATACAGCCCACTATTTTACTTAATCATTTGTTGAATCATATATTGAGTATAACACTGCATAATAAAAAAAAATGTCTGATGTTAATAGTTCACTCAAGTTAAATTGTGTATGTATCTAATGCAATTTGACCTGAGTTGAAATGTGGTGGTTCAATTGTGCCACCTGGTGGATGGTTTAGTGTCTGCATCAAATTTAGGTTTCCATTAAATTTTATGCAAAAGTTTACAAGCTGTTATTTGTGTGATAATTGTGACACAGGCGTCTTAGAATTTGATTTACAGCTAATCTTGTGTTCTTCTTTCTTCCTTTCAGAAGGAGCTGAGTCTTCCCAGAAGAGGCAGTTTGTAAGTGCTCTAATTTCTTCTTTTTTAAAGGATAGAGAAATCTGTGGTCTATTGTGAATAATCAGACCTTGGGAAATTGTATTACATTGTTACAATGTTGTGAAGAGACTTCTATGCCCATTCAGCAGAGGTGTTTAGTTCTAGCCACCAATTTACTTACAATTTAGGACATACTGTGTGTTATATAAATCTGTTTTATAATACTTTAAAAAAAGTATAGTGGGGAATATTGCTGTACTTTGCATGTGCACACTAGAAAAGTAAGTATAGTAATGAAGGAATTAAATAAAGGACTGAATAATTTAGTTATGTGTTATTCATATTGCAGATACTCAGTTACTTTGTTTTGCTTGTGATAAGTTCAAAGTCATAGATCAGTATCTGATTATTAAATATTGAGTATTTGCGAAATTGTGTAATTAGCATTACAGCATCATGATTGATGATCTAGAGCATATTCAACTAATCTTTAGTAGGACCCCATGAAATCTGTTTTTTTTTTTTTGTCCGAATTCCATTTTTTCAATTTTCATTCTTCTGTATTCTGTTTTAATTTTAAAGGTTAAA
>JAHKKF010493037.1:0-27331 GCA_019740295.1 Labeo calbasu
CTGAACTGATTTCTGAAGGATTTAGAGTGATTTCTGAAGGATCATGTGACACTGAAGACTGCTGAAAATTTTACTTTGATCACAGGTATATATTACATATTAAAATATATTCAATTAGAAAACAGTTATTTTAAATAGTAAAAAATATATTTTACAATATTTCTGCTTTTGCTGTACCTTAGATCAAATAAATGCAGGTTTGGTGAGCAAAAGAGACGTCTTTAAAATTATTAAAAACCTTACTGTTCAAAAAAATTTTGACTGCTAGCGTGTGTGTGTATATATATATATATATATATATATATAATGAAAAATATCTCAATTAACGATTTTTAATCTGCGTAGTTTAAGTTTTAGTTAACTATAATAACCCTGACTCATATAAATAAGTAATTTACGTTACTAAACAAAAACTAAAAACAAACACGAAACATATTCTGTGAATTGCCAGCACAAGTACAGTATCACCCCCTTCTATTTTTCTTTTGCATTCTAAATATTTATTATAGCCAAAGCTTCCAAAACCAAGACATCAGTTTGTACTTCAAGGAAATATGAACGAGGAACAAAACAAATAGCGTAGTGACGCAATATTGTTTACTTTACGCTACCACAAGGTGTCGATGCAGTTTCAGGAAACAGCTCAGCCATATGTCCCCGTTTACGCATCTAAATATCATTTTTATTAACATTTAGAATTAATATCGAACTCGACTCGTATTATATATGTCAGAAATAGACGCTGACAATAAAACGCATTAAAAACGCGATAAAGGAAGAAACGGGCACTGAATGTGCTGCATGTAAATATCTCAGGTAAATCCCTCCCACACGTCCACATTTGCTGAGGCTCGCCGTAATGTAAACACCGATTCGCATTCCGATTGGACAGGGATTGTTTTCACCCGCAAGCTCCGCCCACATACAGCTGATATTTCTCCTCCCACTGATGATGGCCTGTCCCAAACACAAGACAAAAACAAAATTCACATACAAAGGGACGTAAATACTCTGTTAGCGTGTGCTCTGTGAGCGACGACCGATTCGTGCATCTTTCCACTGGCAGTTCAACCGCAGACAAAGATGGTTTCGCCTGTCACGGTGGTGAGTCTGTTACCTCTTTTCTCTATGAAAGCTTTTCATCCATGTATCATCGACATGATCACTTCATAAAGACATTATATCAGTTCAACTCAAATTAGCATTGTATATGCCTTCATAAGTGAAAGTAGTGACCGTTTTCATTACGTATTCATACTTCTTCTTCTGCATATATTCGTTATATTGTATTATTATTTTTTCAAATAACAGTTATGTAGTTACTTGTTTATGTTGTTAAGGATATAACAATCCACATACAGTACGCTGACATCATTGTTTGTTTTGATTGTATATTTTTGTCTATGCATCCTTGAGTCATCTTGGGAATAACAATGAGCACGTGATTATGGCCAGCATGCTCATGTTTACTTTACCTCTGCAAACCATGTGCTATATGATCATGAATCGTGCTGGTTTATTTATGGTAGGAGCCCACTGATCTGTAATTAAATAAACAGTGTGCAATTCGCCGTGCAGCGTTTGTTCATTCTCAGTATTTCCCGATTTTTCTCTGCTTTCATCTGCTTTCAAAGGGCTTTATTCAATGGAAACTCTCGTGGCAAACCTTTATTCCTCTTTCATACAGACGCATGCATTATGACTGACGAAGAGAGCCATCTCACTTCATATATATATATATATATATACACACGTTATTTTTGGGGCATGTTAAGCGTGTAATTTTATACACTGTATTAATTTAAGAAATATTTCATCCAACAGATTTAGAGAAATTTATTATTACATGACTTGAATCCTCTGCAGTGAATGGGTGCCATCAAAATGAGAGTCCAGACAGCTGCTAAATACATTACAATAATCCACAAATAACGTAGTTAATCCACAAACTGCATGTTTGCAATAAACAGTATTGGGTCAGTTCAAAAAAAGTAATTACTTTGTTGCTACTAATTACCTTCAGCTATTATCTTCAGCAGTGTAATTATATTACTGTACTCATTACTCTGTCTAAAATGTATTGCATTACTTATTATTACTAATTATTTTCTAAATCCCTTAGTAAGATCTTCCTCGACCAGTTGAACAATACAAGAATAGACATGAAGCTGCTCTTTATGATCTTCCGAATAATTAATGTTAAATATCATAAATTATTCTTGAAATACCTAAAGTATTTAAACTAAATGGAGGTTACATAAAAAAAAGAAGAAAAAAAAATTTTTTGCTTTAGATGCTAAATTTAGATGTTTTATGTAGAGTTGTTCTACAGTCTGTACAGTTTTTTTAATGTAATTACATCAAAAGTGTAAGTTTTTCAAAATAATAAAAATAACAGTAATTAGTTACTTAGTAATACATTACACTCAACGCTGGTAATAAACAAATCCATCATGACGCTATTTATTATAATATTCCATAATATTGCACGTAATAAGTAATTTTGTCTGAATCAAGACAGAAAACAAGCACTGTTTACAAGTAAAAGTCTAAAACAGAGGCCAGTTAAGTGAAGTGATTATTTAAAGTTAAAATGCCATAATGATGGATTTTTTTTTTACTTCACGAGACATTAATAGAGTCGTATAGATTAATATGATGCTTTTATCAGCTGTTTGGACTCTCATTTTGACTGCAGATCCACTGGTGAGCAAATGATGTAATGCTGAATTTCTGTGTTGTTTTCGTAAGAGTTCTTATACTCAGTTTTAGACTCAGAAAATGTGATTTAACACACAGTAAACAGTCCCACCAGCACAATGGTTATGGTTAGTAAATTATCCCTTGTGGGGTTCACACACCTACAACCTTTCATTTACCAGCCCAGGCCTATAACCACAAAGTTTCACCACCTCCACTTTAAAAATCTGCACCAGGTTTACATTATAAAGAGGTCATGCTGTGTGCGTACGTCTTCTCACATCAACTGGCTAGAAATCAGAAGCACTTGTTCACAGTGTCTCTGTATTTCAGTGTGACCTTTCTCAGACTGTGGGGTACACCAGAATCTGATTAAAATATACACCTGCTAACAATAGCCTTTTTCCACTTGCCCCACGGGCAAAGTCTCGAACCACAAATTCCAAGACTAGGCAACGAACATTGACTAAGAAGAGGATTAGGATAAGAAAAGTTAATGTGGGTCAGTGTAGTAGTTGTCCCTATTACATAAGTAGTTTGTTGTGTACCTGGTGAATCCACCTCTTCCAATATGGGCCATTCTATAGAACTGATTCTATGTCAGAGTTGGAAACATCTTGGAAAAAATGTCTTTTTCCATAAATTTTGTGCGTATGCAAATTGTTTAATATCCAAGGTACACATTTCTAGTAACTGTGCAGTTAATTCTCATATTGTATTCTCAGAAAGTTTTGGAATATTTGTCCTCTTTTGTCAAATTTGTTACTACCGATAACAGAAATATATAATTTAATAAGAATTATATTGACATGTTAAGATTTTGCTTACATCTTCCTTGTGAATATATATTTTTTCAATTTTTATTACAAAGTTTTAAGAGATAAATCAATAACAATTACAGTTTTAACAATATGTCAAGTGTGATTTATGAGATTTGTCGTATTTTTTGGAATTAATTTTTATGGAATAATGGCCAAAAAACCAAAGATGTCAGTACTGAATCTTCACCAAATGTTTTGGTTGTGACTGTTTCAGTAGTGACACTTTTCCTTTTGTCCCCCTTTTTTTTTGTACAGAGTTTCATAATTTACAAAGAAAATATCAAATAAATAAAAACATATCTATATTTTTTAACTTCACGTTTTATAAAAATCAATGGAAAAATAATGGAATAAAATGCAAAAAATATTTAACCAAGTAATAAGTCACCAATTGCAAGTACCCACTAAATTGTGATTTTATATATTATTAAGCGTACTGATATTTTAAATATTATTGTGGGTATCAACAGATAATAAAAGGATCGTAGTAAATATCTAAGATTTGAATACTTAAATGCTTTTTAAATTTGTATTTTGATTGTGGAACAGAAGTTTGCACCAATTCTGTAGAGTGGCCCATATAAGTACAGAGGTTAAACATATAATAGGGAAGTATTATTGTAGTTTAGGAGTTTATTCTTGTGATATTACTTTTCTAAAGCACATGACCTACAATTTTAGCAAATTTTCTGCCAAATGTGCAATAAAAATATAATAAACATACAGTGAAAGAGGAACCCAACTCGTATCTAGAGACCATGATATCATGGAGATTGGGGGTGGGCTTTTTGGCCTAAGCATCCACCTAACAACCAACAACAACACCCTTGCAATCACTCCAGAACACCCTGGAAACTGTCCAGCAATACTTGACTAGCAACCTCCTATTACACAGTAGCAATACCCTGGAAATCACACTAGTAATATCCAGGAAATAATTTTCTTCAAGTAAGATCAAATCTAGTTGTTCAAGTACTAGTTACACATAACTATACATAGAATACTACTTTACAAGATTAGGCAAGTTGTACTTGTAAGACGGCTACTTTTTAATGTGGTGTAAAGTCTAGAATCACCCATTGAAGCCTTCCAGAATCATCCAGTTTTGTAATGAGGAGGTTGTGCAATCAGACAGACTCATGACCTTATAGGTCACCAAAGAACAGATTACTTCCTCATTTAGAGTTTCTTGGTTTGGTGGTGACTATCCACTCAATCAGTTGTGAGTGTAGTAAAGATGGCACTCTAGACAAACTTGTTTTCATGGGACAGTAAACTTTGACGTATTTTTATTGGGTTTGTTACACTTCTGAGACTCAGCAATTGTCATAGTTGTTATTCATGATATCTCACATTCCATGAAAACACATGGATCACATTACACTTAGTGCTTTTTGTTAAGTGTGTGTTTTTTTTTTATTTCCTCCAACTAAAATACAAAAACGGCTCTGTGTCAGTCTTTCTGACTCACATGATGGTGTGTTTCACTTCCCATGAATGCAACTTCAATCTCTCTTTTGTCCTGTAGGTCAAGAGCGAGGGTCCAAAGCTTGTTCCGTTCTTCAAAGCCACTTGCGTCTACTTTGTTCTGTGGCTGCCCACCTCGAGCCCCTCCTGGTTCAGTGCCCTCATCAAATGTCTGCCCATCTTCTGTCTTTGGGTTTTCCTGCTTGCCCATGGCATCAGCTTTTTAGGTGCCCACTCCAGTGCCAGGAAAATCCTGGCAGGACTTATTTTTTCAGCTTTGGGTGACGCATTTCTCATCTGGCAAGAACAGGGCTACTTTAGTCATGGTGAGTTAATTCATTTGTGTAGCTCTGATTTGATTAAAAAAGGATTAAGAGTTATTTGCAATGTGGGTTGATGTGAAAGGAGAGGTATGTCATCCGTAGAACACAAGTGATTCTGTTGATCAGAAGCTATAATGTTGCATTTAACTTTTATTGCCCTTCCAAATGTGGGTTCAATGAGTTTATGCAAATGATTTGAAAGCAGAAGACTGTGGTTTTTGCAAGTCACCACTCTCAAGCAAACCTCAAGCTATCATGCCTGATTCAGCAGCTCTTGTACGGAGAAAGTAGCGTAGAGGTTGAATGAGGCATTTTAGGTCAGGGTTGAGGGTTGGAACAAACCATTCTACCCAAATATACCCTTGGGAACCATAGAGTTACTCAAGCAAAGTTTTCCTCTGGAACAAACAACAGTGTTATGATACCAAGAATAACATGTTTCCTGCTAAGTATTATAAAGACAATGTATACTAGGGGTGTCCAATACTGCTCTTACAGACCTTGCTGCAGAGTTCATCTTTAACCCTAATTAATCATATCTGAACCGGGTATTCAGGGTCTTCAGATTTGCTTGAAAGTTAGCCAGATGCATTCTCTGCAGGAAAGTGGCCCTCCAGGAGCAGGACCGGACACCCCTTTCATTACGAAGTATTCTCAATACAAATGTATTTGCCTTATCAGGACTGCTGATGTTCGGCATCACCCACATTCTCTACTCTTCGGCCTTTGGGATGAAGCCCCTCAACTTGAGAGCAGGTCTGGTGATCGCTGTCATCTCAGGCCTCAGCTACACCCTTCTGTACCCCTACCTCTCTGGTCCCTTCACCTACCTGGTGGCTGTTTACATCGCTCTCATCGGCTTCATGGGCTGGAGGGCCATCGCTGGAGTCCAGCTCGCCAATGACCTCTGGACCTGGACGAAACTGTCGGCCTGCCTCGGAGCCGTCCTCTTCATGGTATCCGACCTTACCATCGCCGTCAACAAGTTCTGCTTCCCAGTGCCCCACTCTCGAGCCATCATAATGGCCACCTACTATGCGGCCCAGATGTTGATCGCACTGTCGGCTGTGGAATGTCAAGACGCCGACGCGGCTCGGAAAAGAGCCTGAGGAACCGCACCTTTACCAACCTTCCCCTAATGACTCAACATCGTTAGCAGCTACACAGGTTCAAGTTCCACTTTCTGCAACCCCTGGTCCATCCACAGTTTCCTTATATGAGCATGACAGGGATATTTTGCTGGTTTAAGACCATGCAATACCGATGGGAGAATTCATGCTGGATTCATGTACAAGGTTTGATAGTCTTGGTCTTGAACCTCTTGACTTAGTCTGGTCTCTTCCCATAATTATAATACTGCATTTGTTTTTTTCTAGTAGTACCATCATTTTGGAGTTTTGGACTTCGAGATCCAAATATTCAGTTTTTCCCAACTTACCTCTACCCGACCAAGACTATCCTTATGTCTTATCAATGTCTCTTGATATTTTGTCCACTTCAAAGAGTCCCTGATGGTTTATACCAGGGATAAGCAACGATGGTCCTGGAGTGCTGATGTCCTGCAGAGTTTAGCTTCAACCCTAATCAGGCACCCCTGAACAACTAATCAAGGTCTTCAGGATTACTAGGGCTACAGGCAGATGAGGTTTTTCTTCAGGGTTGGAGCTACGTAAACTCTGCAGGACATTGGCACTCCAGGACCTACATTGCCTATCCCTGGTTTATACTGTGAACAAAGAGGGAGTCTTGAGTGACCAGTGTTTGTCTGTAGAACGGACTAGCAAACAATACAAAGTGGTTTAGATTCTCTTAAGGGGCTGGTTTCCCCATCTCACCGTAGATTTCCCAGCATGAAAACATTTTATGCTAAAGCAGATATGCTAACATAAGTGCTGCTGTATTCAAAATCAATGCACAAGTTCTTGTCATAGTATTGTGTGGTATACCTTATCCCATAGGTCTTCAACCCTGCTCCTGTGAGCCGACTTTCCTGCAGAGTTCAAATCACACACACCTGAACCAGCTAGTCAAGGTCTTTAGAATCACTTGAAAAGTCACAGGCCAGGTGTGCTAAAGCAGGTTGGAAAGAAACTTTGCGGGACAGTGGGTCCCCAGGAGCAGGGTTGAAGACCTATGCCTTATCCGGACACATTTCGAAGTCATTTTGTTTCATAACTTGAGTTAGTGCACAAACCCCCATGCCTACATACACACGTGCTGGAGAAGTTGTCTTGTCAAGCCCAATTGGCTGCAACCAGTGCTAGGATTACACGGACTAGATGAAGCCCATATCCTACACTAAGTTTTGAGGCGTGACCAATACTAATATGAAAACACAGGTCAAGACTCTTATGAAAAAGGGAAGTCGGTCTCTTTCTTAGAAGGGATTTTGGTGTCTGTTGTCTTTGGTTTCTGCCAAGTCAGCTGGATTGCTCAGCACCTCGACCACAAGGAAACAATTAAGTACAAGTTGAACTATTTATTTTGTCTGTACAGTATCAGATAATGTTCGTAAAAAGAGGGCGTGATGTCAGATGATACGGATGTATCAAGCTTCCAGCCACTTTCTTTTGTCTCTTGCCAGTAGGAAACGTTTCACTCAAGGGAAAGTGGGAAGCCCTGTGGTGGGCAAATAAACATCTGTGTCATCAGCTTTAGATATAAGCCGGTATGTTATTTTTAAGCCAGTATTTTTTTTTTTTTTTTAATTCACACTCTTTTCTCATCTCATTCGCATCTATTCCTCCACCTGAAAATGTGTGAATATTTCACAGCACGACTGAGTGAAAATTTCACAGCATGTGAATATTTCACAGTACAATGTTCTTTTTTGTATGTGGTACTGTGCTTTATTAGCTGAGTCACTTACTAGGGTGAATCACAGCATATTTGAAGTCATATTTCACTGCCAAATAAAAAAGTATATATTTTGCATAAAGAAAATATCTATTTTAGGATCATGTTTTCTCATCACTTTACAGATTTTTTTTTTCACATTATGTTGATAGTAATTAATTCACATATTTAATAATAACTCAGTTGACATAATAAATATCAATATCACTCAATGGAAATGGTACTAAACTAGGCTTCATTTTATTTATGCAAAATATTCAGCTAAAAATGTTATTTTCTTTGAATTTTGGGGTGAAATATGACCAGGACATTTTCTTGACAGGCTTTGTGAGTTTCTGCCATTTGAGTAAACCGCACATGTACTGTATTTACGATCAGTTGATTTAAACTGTTGTTTTTATAAATAAATCTCAATAAGGGATTATCAGCTGATCCTTCACTCATACTAAATGAGGGAACCGTCGACCGTGATGGAAAGTACGGCTTGGTCTGATATGTGCTCAGCTGTTGTACCCTCAGGTGTGAGTGGAAATGAGCTTTGAATGGAAACACAGCTGATCACTCAACAGTGGTCCATTCTGAAGTGATACGACACCTTTAACCTGGTCGTGATGTGTGGGACGGCAATATCCAATGGTGGAATGGCCGTAGACTCCATTTTTTGTTTTTTTAATGTGAATGAAAATGGTGGCGCACTCTTGGGTACACTGGTGTGTTCCAGTTGACCAAAAAGACTTTTAATTAAGAGTTTTTATTCACATCAAATTTAATGTCTACCCAACCCTATTGGCCATTGCGTCCAGCATAGTGTTACGCACATAAACGCTACTGTCGCTATCAACACGCACACACTCAACTCAACTGCTGACCTCTCGAGAAACAGCGAGGCTATTTTGACACATTTGCTTAATGCCAAGTTTCATAGGTTCCCTATTCAGGAGTCACGTTGTCAGCAAAACATTTCAGCTTAGTCGAAAAACCGTACGTGATTTGCAAGGTCATCGAACAGCATGTCTCCTCAGAGCCATTGTGTGTCAAGCTACAAATCGGTGATGTGTTGTGAAGGTCTGCGGCAGAACAGCATTTTGAGTGAAGTTATAAGTATTCGTTTGATGGTTTTCATGAAAATAGGAGTTGGAAAGACCCTAGAGCGTTCCCCTGAAGACTTCTAGTGATTCAGAGTCACTTCTTATAGTAAATGTTAAGTGACCATTGTCTGATGGCAGTTTAAGTCAATATTCCCGCTTAGCATTTCTTTTCTTCCTTTGTTGTTACCTCCCAGATGGTTAGAATTCGACCTCGCCTGGTCGTTTCCTCCTCTATTGTGTTAATGCGAACTCCATAGAGGAGAACAGGTGCCTTCTGTTTCCATCACTGAAATGCTGTCTGTTGAGATGTGTGGAGACAGTCACTGGCACGGGGAAGATTTTCTTTCCATCTGGCTTTGCTTTAGCTCGCGACCTTATTCAAATGGCAATGAGTGCGATCGTTTTACCCCTTCTGTCAGTGCTTGTGTGTTTGATGCTTTTGTGTCGAGTCGAGGGGGATGAAACAGAATGCTGGGAGTTCAGTGGGTTCAGTATTGATGACAGTGTTTAGGTATAACGGTTCTGTCGTTAAAGATAATGAGGAGTAACCCACTTGGTTCAAAGCACACCGCTGAGGGATGTAAATATCAGCACTTTTCCATTTCATCTCTTTATTACCTTCCTGAAATTCCGTTTTTGGATTTGAGGCCTGAAACATAATTGATGACTGCAATTCCCAAAGCCTGATTTTGTGCATAAATGTGCTTTTTCAAATGTCAGGTTATAATTCATAAAGTGACACAAGTTTGTGCTGCATTCTCAGCGTCACCACAAGGGGCGCTATCAGCTGTGTTTTTCCTTTTCTTTCACATCAACAGTTGTCATGGAAGAGCTACAGTTTGAAGAGCATCATGACGTTTATAGCTAACTACTTGAATAAAGGCCCGTTCACACCAAGAACGATAACTATAAAAGCAATGATAACTATATTAACGTCTGCACCAACAGACGATAAAGTTGTTTATTATAAGTGCAGTATTATAACTGCACTGCAGTTTTGTCGTCTGCCACTTTAAATGCTCAAGCTCTTTAAAGTCAAATGGATCGTGATTGGCTGTCAATGTTTTTATTGTTTTTTTTTTTTTAGCTGGAATAAAAATCGTTTTGAAATGTTAACGTCGAAATTAGGATTAAAAATTAAATGTTTGATGCAAATCCCAAAGCTCGATTTACGCATTACTGTGCTTTCCCAAATATCAGGTTACAATTCATAGTAACGCAGTTATGTGCTGCATTCTCAACATCACCACAGGGGGCGCTATACGATTTTTACTTTCACATCAGTTGTTGTCATGGAAGAGCTACAGTTTGAATAGCATCTTACTGAGCAGTTTAATGACGTTTATAGCTAGCTACCTGAATAAAGGCCTGTCACACCAAAAACGATAACTATAAAAGCAATGATAGCTAAATTCGCATCTGCACAAACAGACGATAATGTTGTTTATTATAAGCACACACTGCAGTTTTGTCGTCTGCTGCTTTAAATGCTCAAGCTGTTTCAAGTCAAATGGATTGTGACTGGCTGTAAATGTTTTTATTGTTTCCTTAGCTGGAACAAATATTGCTCTGAAATGTTTACTTTAAAATTAACGTTAAAAATTAAAAGTAAAAATTAAAAATTAAATGCTTGACACAATTCCCAAAGCTGAAATTTGGGTTTCCCAAATGTCATAAAGTGACGCAAGTATGTCTTGCATTCTCAGTGTTCCCACAAGGGGCGCTATAAGCTGCGTTTTTTCCTTTTCTTATCACCCATTTAAAGAGCATCTTAATGAGGAATTTAGTTTAATAACATTTATAGCTAGCCTCCTGAATAAAGGCCTGTTCACACCAACAACGACAATTATAAAGGCAACGATAACTATATTAGCATCCAAACCAACAGACCATAATGTTCTATTTATTATAAGCGTACACTGCAGTTTTGTCGCCTGCCACTTTGTATCAAAATCTTTAAAGTCAAAATCTTTGAAGTCAAATGGATCGGCCAATCAATTTGTTATCATTTCCTTAGCTTGAATAACTATCGTTCTGAAATGTTAACGTTAAAATTAATGTTAAAAATTAAAATAAAAAATTAAATGCTTGTCGCACTTCCCAAAGGTTGATTCTGTGCTTAACTTTTCCAAACATCAAGTTACAGTTCATAAAGTGACGCAGTTTGTGCTGCAATCGCAATGTCGCCACAAGGGGAAGTAAGAGAACTACAACGATAACTGTAATAATAACTATATTAGCATTCACACCAATGGATGATAATGTTTTATTAATTATAAGCGCACACTGTAGTTTTGTCGCCTGCCACTTTAAATGCTTGACCTCTTCAAAGTCAAATGGATTGTGATTGGTCGTCAGTGTTTTTATCGTTGTTCAGCTGGATTCCAACGATTTCGCTCCTCTGTGACGTTAACATAATTACTGTGATGTGGACTTTGTTATTGTCATAGAATTATAACAACTTAAAAAAAAAATGTTATAGTTAAGGCCCACAAGACAACTAAAAAGCTAGCTGTAACAATGACTATACTAGCGTCAATGCCAACGGATGATAACGTTCCATTTATTATAAGCGCACACTGCAGTTCTGTCGCATGCCACTTTAAATGCTTGACCTCTTTAAAGTCAAATGGATTTGTGATTGGCTGTCAATGTTTTTATCATTGTTCAGCTGGAACAAAACTCATTCTGAAAGTGATTCCAACGATATTGCTCCTCTTTGACGTTAAATACTCAAGCTATTTAAAGTCAAATGGATTTTGGGTATGCGTCAATATTTTTAACGTTTTTCAGCTGGAATAAAAATCGTTTTGAAAATGATTCCAACAATATCGCTCCTCTTTGACATTAACGTTATAGCAATGATGTCGACTTTGTTATTGTATAGAATTAAAATTATTTTTGGTTAACTTTTTAATTATAGTTACAGCCCATTCGCAACAAGAATGAGAAGTATAAAGATAACTGTAACGATAACTATTGCGATCCACACCAACGGACGATTACGTTCCACTGATTATAAGCACACTGCGATTTTGTCGCCTGCCACTTTAATTGCTTGACCTCTTTAAAGTCAAATGGATTGTGATTGGCTGTCAATGTTTTTATCGTTGTTCAGCTGGAACAAAACTCATTCTGAAAGTGATTCCAACGATATCGCTCCTTTTTGACGTTAACAATATAGCTGTGATGTGGATATTGTTATTGTCATAGAATTATAACAACTTTTAAAAACTTTTTCTTTATAGTTAAGGCCCCTTTATAACAAGAATTACAAGTTCAAATCTAGACAATGACTATATTAGTGTCCACACCAAATGTACAATAAATATCCGTTTTTTATTTACATTTTTATTATAAGCACACTGTAGTTTTGTCACCTGCCACTTTAAATGCTTGAGCTTTTTAAAGTCAAATGGATTCTGATTGGTTGTCAATGTTTTTATTGTTTTCTGAAAGTGATATCCGTTCTTATGTGTCATAAAATTCAAACGATTACTGAAACTTTACAGCTATAGTTATCGTCTCTTGTGTGAATGGTCCCGTACGCAAATTCCTGTACAGTAAATTTCTGGTCTTACAGTGGCATGCAATACAGTTTCGTACCCTGTGGATGAAGTTCTCAACCATTTCAAATTTTCAATCTGCTGTCCTCTTTCAATTCAAACTTCTTTATGCATCACAGTATAGGGCACCTTTTAAATGCACTTTGCTAGAGAGGTTAATATAACTTTTTTTTTTTTGCCATCTTATTTCACTAAAATGAAAGATTTGTTTCTAAACCTAGTGAGGTACCATGCTGTCTGCTGTGTAAATCAGCAGCTGCCTTCTCTAACGTGAGATCGGAGAGTTTTCATTAGCACGTTGCTAAGCTAACACAATAGCATGTCGCTACTCTCACAACAGACCACTTTATTTTGATTTAACTAGTGTTTATTGATGTGTTTTCAGTATTGAGTGAATTTTAGTATTTCTATTTAACATTTCTTTTGACGCGTCCTCCATCTTGGATTGAGTTTTCACACAGTGCATTCTGGGATTGTTTTTTCTGTGAAAGATACTTGCAGTGCTAAACAAGCTATGTTAGCCGCTATCTTTTACAACTTACCTGAAATGCTGTCTAGGTAGGTAGCTCACTAGGTTTAAGTGTTCAAATATTAGATTTGGGGAAAAAAATGCGCTTTAACGCACCTTTTTTCTAATTTTGCTGCGAACACTGCGCACAATCGCAACTTTACCAAGTTTGTTTTATATTATTCTGTATCACCACTGCCTTTAAGAGTATATCAAAGGGTAGTTGCTGTTTCTAACGTCTGATATAGTATAATCTGGGTCGGTTCCATCTTATGAGACAGTCTTACATGATACCAATGTATTAACATTAGCTGACTCTAACTGCTGTCCAGTACTAATTGCAAATATTGCAAGTGTATTCATATGTTGGAAATCGCATTTTAATACTAGTTTCAGAAAAGTATATAAGATGGACCAATATTACTATACAGTTCTTAGGAATCGAATATGTGTAACATTTTATGACTATGCTGTATGTATAAACTAAGGCAGTGACAATACTTTGGTAGTGACAGCTGTGCAGTTCTGATTACAATCTTTAAAAAACAGAAGAAAAAAAGAAGTGGTTTTATGGTCTAAAGTCTGTGAACAATATTACTAAAATAAGGGAAACTCTTATTTTATGGAGTACCTCTTTCTTTCTCTTGCTATTTATCTATATATCTATATATTTTTTACAGTTGACCCTTAACATTGTGAAGTTATTATTATGTTGTGAACGAATGCTGTTTTTTTTTTTTGTTTTTTTTTGCTGAGTAGATGTGAGGACTATTCAATATTTTGCCTTATTGTTATAATGTCTAGTAGTTTAATTCCTTTCGTTATTGTTGTTAAAGGGCCGTAGAGCTCCTTTACTATAGTGATACTGCTATGAATGTGATTTAGTCCAAGTGAGAAAATAAATGCAACTGCAATGCAACTGAAAACGAGCTACAAGTGTGTTTGTTTCTTTATTGTCAATTGCAACATGCAGAAGATGATGAATCCTTAAAGGGACAATTCACCCAAAAACAGGGTTCGTACAAGGTGCTTGAAGTGCTTGAAGTACTTGAATTTGACTTTTTGAAATTTAAGGCCTGGAAAACCCTTGAAAATAGCAATATTCTGGAAGAGGTACTTGAAAAGTGCTTGAATTATTGAAAGACAATGTATCTATGAAATAAGTGTTTAATTTTTTATATATCTTTTCACATAAAATTCACACAATTCAAAAAACAAAATACCTTTTTTCCCGCTTATTTCAGTTAATAAAACTAGTTAAAAAAAAAAAAAAAAAACATGTTTGACAATGCTTGTAACGATTTTAAAAAGCATATAGTGATGGGTGATGGGAGTGTTTCGAAACTCCAAATCAGTTAAACCATTGCATAGCAAAATGATTCACTGGTTCAAAGCACTCAAATAAAATCGTGTATCATGAATCATTTGATTCAGATCGGGACTTCTGATCACGTATTGCAAATCATTTGATTTAGACCGGGACTTCGGAGCTTTTTCACAAATCATTTAATTTAGATTAGCACTTTGGAGTGCGAATCGTGAATCATTTGATTTAGATCAGAACTTTGGAGCAGGTTGATGAATCTTTTGCTTCACATAGGAACTTCAGAGCGTAAATCATTTTATCCGGATCAGAACTTTGGAGTACGTATTATGAATCATTTGATTTAGATTGAAACATCGGAGTGCAGATCGCGAATCATTTGATTCAAAACGGAACTTTGGAGTGCGCATTGTGAATAATTTGATTTAGTTCGGAACTTCTGAGTGCGTATTGTGAATCATTTGATTCAAAACGGAACTTTGGAGTCTGCATTGTGAATCATTTGATTTAGATCGGAACTTCGAGCAGGTTCGTGAATCCTTTGCTTCACATCTGAACTTCAGAGTAAGGATCGCAAATCATTTGATTCAGAACAAAACTTCAGAGCTGGTTCGCAAATCAATTGATTCAGATCGAGACTTTGGTGCAGGTTCACAAATTATTTAATTCAGATCAGCACTTTGGAGTGGGAATCGTGAATAATTTTATTTAGATCAGAACTTTGGAGCAGGTTCATGAATCTTTTGCTTCACATAGAAACTTCAGAGTGCAAATCATTTTATTCAGATCAGAACTTTGGAGTACTTATTATGAATCATTTGATTTAGATCAGAACATCGGCGTGCAGATCGCAAATCATTTGATTCAAAACGGAACTTTGGAGTGCGCATTGTGAATCATTTGATTTAGATCGGAACTTCGGAGCAGGTTCGTGAATCTTTTGCTTCACATCCGAACTTCAGAGTAAGGATCGCAAATCATTTGATTCAGAACAAAACCTTAGAGTGGGTTCGTGTATCAATGGATTCAGATCGAGACTTTGGTGCAGGTTTGCAAATCATTTAATTTAGATCAAGACTTTCGGAGCACAAATCGTGAATCATTTGATTTAGATCAGAACTTTGGAGCAGGTTCGTGAATCTTTTGCTTCACATTGGAACTTCAGAGCACGAATCATTTGACTCTGATCAGAGCTTCAGAGCACAGATTGCAAATAATTTTATTCAAAATGGAACTTCGGAGTACGTATTGTGAATCATTTTATTTAGATCAGAATTTCGGAGTGCGGATCACGCTTATCATTTGAATCATTTGATTTAGATTAAGACTTCAAAGCAGGTATGTGAATATTTTGCTTCACATTGGAACTTCAGAGCGCAAGATCGCAATTGCATATCGTCTGATTCAGATCGGAACTTCGGAGTGCGGCTCGTGAATCATTTGATTCAAAACGGAACTTTGGAGTGTGCATTGTGAATCATTTGATTTAGATCGAAACTTCGGAGCAGGTTCGTGAATCTTTTGCTTCACACTGGAACTTCAGAGTGAGGATCGCAAATCATTTGATTCAGAACAAAACTTCAGAGTGGGTTTGTGAATCAACTGATTCAGATCGAGACTTTGGTGCAGGTTCCCGAATCATTTGATTCAGTTCAGGACTTCAGAGTGCAGATTGCGAATTATTTGTTTCAGATCAGGATTTCGAATTGGTTCCACAAATCTTTTTTTTTTTTAATTAAACAGTAGAAAACATGAAACCATCAAGGCAGTACAGTTACATTGTTCGATAAGCGAGATCTCTGACTGAAGTCCTTGAAAATTAAGTAGTGCTTGAAATGTCCTTGAAAATCCTAGAATTTCATTTTACAGCATCTGTACGAACTCTGCAAAAATGTAAATTACTGTCACTATTTTAAGTTCCAGTCCCTATCCACTTCCATTGTATGGAAAAGAGCAGCTTAAACACTCTGCTAAACATCTCTCTCAGAGGAAAGAAAGCTTAGATGGGTTTGGAACTATACTGTGTAAAAATATATATATATATATATATGTTGAGTCAACTTAAAATAATTTGTTACCCTGTAGTCTTAAAATTTTAAGTTCAGTCAACTCAAATAAGTTTAGTCAACTTGAAATGTTAAGTTGTACTAAGTTAAAACTTAGATATTTGAGTTGACTAAACAAACAATTTGGTTTGCTAAACTTAAAAGCTGGACTTGTTACCCCAATTTTAAGTTGAATGAACTCAAATATCTAAGTTGTCACTTAGTACAACTTAACATTTCAAGTTGACTAAACTTTGAGTTGACTGAACTTAAAATTTTAAAGTAGCTGGGTAACAAATTATTTTAAGTTGAATCAACAAATTGTTTTTTACAGTGCACATGAGGCTAAATAAAATGCACACATTAGTCCTATTGGCAGCAAATATTACTTTAAAGGAATAGTTCTCCCAAAATGAAAATTTGCTTAAAATTTACTCAAAGATGAAGAGTTTGTTTCTTCATCAGATTTGGAGAAATGTAGCATTTCATCACTTGCTCACCAATGGATCCCCTGCAGTGAATGGGTGCCGTCAGAATGAGAGTCCAAACAGCTGATAAAAACATCACACACCACTCCAGTCCATCAATTAACATCTTATAAAGTGAAAAATAACTTCAAAATGTTGCTTTCAGCTAAAATATGAGTCCATGATTCATAATATTGCTTCCTGCAGTGAAAAAATTCTTGTCTGAAACAGGAGAGAAATATGCACAAATCAAGCACCATTTAATATGGTGACATCAGTCAATGTACTTTTTCACTGGAGGAAGTGTTATTATGGATTATTGACTCATATTTTAGCTAGAAACATGGTTTGAAGTTAAAAATGCCTTAATGATGGATTTGTTTCTTACAAAAAGCTTTTCTTTTCACAAGATGTTAACTGATGGACTGGAGTGGTGTAGATTACTTGTGAATTATTGTGGTGTTTTTATCAGCTGTTTGGACTCTCATTCTGACGGCACCCATTCACTGCACAGGATCCACTGGTGAGCAAGTGATGTAATCATACAGTAAATTTCTTCAAATCTGTTACTAAAAAACAACCTAATTTACATTTTGGATGGTCTTAACCCTTGTGCATCAATAAAAAAAAGTTACACATAGGTCCGTAGTGGACAAAAATGTCCATGTCAAAAAACTGTCATAAAAATTTGAAGCTTGGGAGCACAGAGTTAAGTTCGGTCTCACTTTAAAAAAAGATACATGGCAGATTATTGTTGAAGTAAAAAAGTAAAAAAAAAAAAACAAAAAACAAAAAAAAAATTATAGAGGTTTAAATTTGTGACAATGCTTTATGAACAATATTTTATATAAAATGTATATTTTATGAAACATGTTGAACTCTAAACTTGCTAGAAAATTAATGCCATAAATCTAAACAAGTGTGTTTGATATCTCAAACAATGAGCTTTCAGGAAGAGTTAGGTTGGGGCGCAGTACCTGTTTTCCCCCATTAGAAGCCGGCAAAACTCCACTGGTGCGCACAATGGTCAGATTTGTGATTTGCAGTAATTTTTCTCCTTCAAATATTACAAGAACACACATGCACACACAGACCATTTTTATTTTATGACACGCATACAAACCATACTCTGACACCCATACTAAAACACCCACGCAATTATAGCTGCATTACTTATCCAATTCTCTATAATATGCTCTATAATATGCAGAAGCAGAAAACAGGAATAAAGCAAGTATTTGCTTTATTGGCCAAACCTGAAAAAATGGCACAATGTGGTAAAAAAAATGGTAAAAAATTTACTTTTCAAGCCTTGCCAACAGAATAAAAAGTCTATTAACAAAAATTGCATCATTTTACAGTTAAATGGCACTGTGATTAAAGGAGAAGTCCACTTCCAGAACAACAATTTACAAATGATTTACTCACCCCCTTGTCATCCAAGATGTTCATGTCTTTCTGTCTTCAGTCGTGAAGAAATTATGTTTTTTGAGGAAAACATTTCAGAATTTTTCTCCATATAATGGACTTCATTGGTGCCCCGATTTTGAACTTCCAAAATGTAGTTTAAATGCAGGTTCAAAGGGCTCTAAACGATCCCAGCAGAGGAAGAAGGATCTTACCTAGCAAAACGATCGGTCATTTATTTCAGAAAATTTGTATACTTTTTAAGCACAAAAGCTTGTGTAGCACAGGCTGTGGGATGCGCGTTCACATACTATTGAATCACGTCGGAAGGTCACGTAGACGTAGGCGGAACCACAGACCCAAAGCGAACACGCAAAGACTGAGAAAGTGCAAGTAAGTCAAACGCTGTTTACAAACAAAAAGGTACAATGATGTTGGACGATTCTGAAGTTGTAGGAGAAAATAACACGGAGTTTTTCAACATACTCTACCTTTTTGAGCCGGAGTACACAGACAATGAACTTGTGATGATTCGAAGACGTGATTCGTAGTAGTGATGGGAAGTTCGGATCATTTTACCGACTCGGACCTTTGAGTCTCGTTCAGCAGAATGAACGAATCTTTTTTCGAGTCATTCAGTTAATTTTAGCAAAATCAGCATCACGTGACAGCCCCATAAGATGAACGAACGACTCGAAAACCCTGAAGACTCGAAACAGGTGAACTAATTCCAGTACAGAACCTAACAGAATGTTGCGCATTCGCGACTGAACGAATCACTTCCCGAGACGACTCGTTCTTCCGGAGTCATTAAAGATTCATTTAGAATGAACAAATCGTTCAAGAATGATTCGTGGACGCGCATACACGTGTTACATGAGCATTTGTGCTTAAAAAGTACACAAATTTTTGTTTTTTGAAAAAAATGACCGATCGTTTTGCTAGATAAAAACCCTTCTTCCTCGGCTGGGATCATTTAGAGCCCTCTGAAGCTGCATTTAAACTACATTTTGGAAGTTCAAATTCGGGGCACCATATCAGTCCATCATATGCAGAAAAATCCTGAAATGTTTTCCTCAAACACCATCATTTATTTACAACTGAAGACCGAAAGACATGGACATCTGGGATGACAAGGGGGTGAGTACATTATTTGTAAATTGTTGTTCTGGAAGTGGACTTCTCCTTTAAAAATAGCATTTTTATGGGTTTCAACGGGGACATTTTAGTCCTTAAGGTCCTGGGAGGAGCTCTTTTTTTCCTAGGGTGAATAGGGGTGAAAAAGTACAATTCTAACAAAAATACACACCTGTACAAAAATGTATGCACCTGGCAATAACAAAGGCAACATGATTAAAAAACAAAACTAAAAAGGACAAAATGTCCAAAAGGTCGCACAAGGGTTAAGTACATTTTCAACAAAATTTCATTTTTGGATGAAATATTCCTTTAACTTTAAGGCAGTGACTAGAGAAGGACAGATCACTTTTCAACAAACATTGACAGATGGATCACTACAGTGCAGTGACCAGACAAAGCAGTCAACTGGATATCATAGTGTACGTATTCAATTACATACACTTTTAATGTTGTGAAACCCAAACTGAGGACTTTGGACTGGTTCTATCCAGACAGACATTCTGTCCTTTCTGCAATACTTAAACTACATCTTCATCATGTTAGACTATATGCATTGTTTACTGTTCAAAATACTTGAAAGGAAAGGTAAGACATTGATAGACTGTCCTTTCCAACTAAGGGCACTCTGTCCTCTGTGTTAAAAGGTCTGACGTGTGTACAGCACAGGATTTGGATTTCCTGTGTGGAAACGCTGCTCTAAAGACAAGGCTCATTTGGGAAGACTTGCCCAGGTCGGCCGCAAGTGAGCTGCATTCTGATAAGACATCCTGTGCGGCGCCTGACGGTTGCAGAATATGAATTTCAACGAGAGCAATGGTGACCAAATGGTAGCCCCCTAGTGGTCATAAAGAGTAGTGTCGTTCATTATTTGACAGCATTATGTAATCATTAAAGCCTTGTTTTTACTTAGTCCTGTTCTCTTGCTAACACCCTGTAGCCTTGTTGATTTATTACGAAATTGCGTCGCTGCATGTAAATGCATTTCCGAACACGTTCTCAACAATTACCTCAGTGCCTCGGGTATTTTAAAGTTCCTTCACGTCCAGCTGATTATAATGCAAACTCAAGGCACTGGGTTTTGTGAACAAAACATTTATTGACAATTAATGATCTATGAGGCTGTTTAACCTTTCTTTAAAATCCCCTGAAGCAAGGAAAATAAATGTCATGTGGTAAAAGGCACATTTTCTGGTGTGACTAGGAGTTCATAAATGTAACCTTGAAGTAGCCTCCAGTTCTCAACGGCAGCTTTAAACTTAATCATTAATCAAATCTGTGAAATTTCACTCTCGTCTCAGACGTTTGTTCTCAGAGGTTCACTGAAGGATACCGGTCTCAGCTTTCACCTTGCTTTCCTTGTGTGTTTTGTGTTTCTTTTCTCCAGAAGACATTTGTTATCTTTATCTGTTAATAAATACCAAAACGGTGTTAGCAATTATAATGAAATTATAAATAATATGAATGATATACTTTGCAGGTTTTATTTATTTTATTGACAGTATTTATTAATTTATGTAGGGAAGCCTGTTATTGTGACTTTTTATCACAAATCTGACTTTTTTATTGCAATTTCAAGTTTACATTTCACAATTCAGTATTTTTATATTATTAAAAATAATATTATAATATAACAAAAAATAAATATTAAAAAGGTAATTGTGACTTTTTATCTTAGAATTATGATTTTCATTTTTTTTTGCAATTTCGAGTTTACGTTACACAATTTAGTATTTTTTATATTATTAAAAAATAATAATATTATAATATAATAAAAATGAAATATTACAGAGGTAATTGTGACTTTTTATCTCAGAATTCTGGCTTTTGTTTTTGCAATTTCAAGTTTACATTTCACAATTCAGTATTATTTACATTATTAAAAATAATAATATCATAAAATAATAATAAAAAATATATTAAAAAGGTAAGTGTGACTTTTTATCTCAGAATTCTGACTTTTTTTGCAATTTCAAGTTCAAATTTAACAGCTCAGTGTTTTATATTAATAAATATAATATAAATAATTAAAAATAATAATATTATAATATAATAACATAAGTATTAAAAAGGTCATTGTGACTTTTTATCGTTTTCTTTTGTTTTTAAAATTTTGAGTTTACATTTCACATTTCAGTTCCATGTTTTTTATATTATTAAAAATAATAATATAACAATAAAAAATTAATAATTAATATTTAAAAGGGTATTTGTGACTTTTTATCTCAGAATGATGACTTGCTTTTTTGCAATTTTGAGTTTACATTTCACAATTCAGTATTTTTTATATTATTATGGGTAAAAAAAAAAGAAAAGATTTCTCGATTCTCATTTTAATGAACAAATATCGATTCTTAAATCACAGTCGATCTTTTGGTCTATGCTGTTTTCAGTTGAAGAATGGACAGTACATAGTGCGTCTTCCTTCCAATAAATAGCAATAGGCAAGACTTCGTGTTACTTTTGATGTGAAACCAATTCTCAGATTTCAAATTCTGTCAATTTCCTTAGGAAATTCAAGCAATAAATACCATTTTGACGCTCTTTAATGTGGCGTGATACCCAGCTAACAATTTTTGGTTCCCAAGAACGTTTCCTGTTGGTTAGCCAGGAAAGTTTTCTTAATGTAAATAGAATGTTACCTGTAGGTTGGGGAACCTGTCGGGAACATTCCGGGAACGTTCCCGGATAGTTCCCTGTAGGTTCCCAGAACGTTCCCCTAACCTACAGGGAATGTTCTATTTACGGTAAGAAAACTTTCCTGGCGAACCAATAGGGAATGTTCTATTTATGTTCCTAGAAGGTTCCCTGAAAGTTCTCTGAAGGTTTCCAGAACGTTCTCCTAACCTCTTCACTCCGATACCGCTGCCGTACGTCAGCACTCCCGCGTCCCGTAATAAGCAGCATGGAAGACGGCAATTGTGGACCTCAATAATCACTACTACAAACCATGTCTTGTTTTAAACTGTATTGTTTAATCCTTACAGATATTTAGAACACATTTAATCAAAATAAGGAGCATTAAATGAGATGAAATTATCCTTTAATATGCTAGATCTGTCTTATTCATTAATATATAAGATTAGAAGTACCATAACACAGATTTTGTTTATTAAAGCACCAAATAACATTGACTTCAACAAAATATTGGATTTTAAAAATGTGAATTTTGTTTTTACAGATATTAAAAACTAATAACATTTATTTGATGTTACTTAGGATAATATTACATTTGTTTCTTACCACTGAATTAACGATGATGTGCTTCTCTCTTTTGGTCAGTTCACAAAAACTTCTCCGTTAACATCATGTTCTCTTCAATTAGACGTGTCAAATTTCCCAATATTAATAAAACTAAAAATCACAATATTTACTCTCGTATATATGCTAATTTTAAGTAATTATTCATGAAAGAGATCAGTCAACGAATGTTAGTCAGTCATTAAAACGAAATGACCGTTAATTTTTAAATGACTTTCTGTGGAAGGCAGGATTAAGGGCGTGCTGGAGAAGCGCGTGCAAATCAGAGGCACGAAGAAAATAAATATACAAACAAACCCAGTGTTTAATGATATGATTTTCTGACTACGCCTAACCTTGGCTTAATTTTACCTAGAAAATTGAAATTATATTATCATTATAATGCGATTTGACCACTTTGATGTCTACACTTTATTAAACGCTTATTTCAGACATGAAATTCTGCAAAAAAAAAAAAAAAAAAAGAGTTTGTTTATGATGAAAAAATTCAATACATTTCAGCATTAGAATAATCAGAAACATCTGCACAGTTTTTATTAGTTTACATGGATATGACAACTAAAAATAACCTGCAGGGAATGTTCTGGGAACGTTCCCTGTAGGTTATTAAAAAGAGAACCTAGAGGGAATGTTCCTAGAACGTTCTCATTTGGTTCTCAAAAAAATAACCAAATGGGAACCATAGGGGAACGTTTTGTGTTTTGTGTTTGCTGGGTAGATCGCTGTAGCTTCTGTGTACTGGCCTGTGCGTACTCAAACGCATAGGAAAACATTTGTAATAGTGCCGTTTTTGTTCTGTATCCCGTGCTCTGCTGCTACACTGGAGCGCACTCGCCACCAACTGGACAGGAGTGGGAATTACAGCTACAATTTTACAATGATGGACGGCCTTCAGATTTTTCGCTCACTTTTTAAACATTTCCGTCAGTGAGAATTTTCGTTTAACGCGACCTCTGTTGTGGGGTATAAACTCAGAATTGTAAAACAAAACAAAAAAAAAACAAAAAAAAAAAGGCCAAATTGTAAGATAAGAAGTTTTAATAACCTTTCCATTTTCCGTTTTTTTAATCCCATGATGGAAATAAGCTTCCACAGAGAAAGTACAAAAGTAGATGGAATCAGAAAGGACGAGCCTGGACTTGAACTCTGTTCACCCAAAACGCAACCGTGTGATATGTTGGAGCATCGCCCATAATTTCTACAATTTCACTTGCTTTTTGTTTTTCCTATATTGATGGTTCATGGATTTGTATGTAAACAGGTTATAATGAGAAATTTTTTGCCAACAATACAATATTCAAAACTGTATAAGAACACGAGCCTTGTGGTTATAGCATTATGACCTCTTTGACAAGCTATGTTTATGTTTCTTTTTGAGTGTATATAGACAGAACAACAAAAGTTTGTAATGTTTAGACTGCCAGAACGTAGTTTGTTAATTGTATCAGCGTTCACCTCTCTAACCTTCGTGCTGGACATCGCTCAGGCGTTTCTTCATTATGAAGTTGGTCACTTTCATGCCTCTGTTGTCATGCGGTGCTTTCCATGACATGCTGATGCATTTCCCACCATTCTCAAACTGGACTTTACCCTGAGGTGGTTTAGGATGATCTGAGTAAACAGAACAAATTCAGTGACCCAAAACTTTGTGGTTATGATGAAACCACAGTAGAAATATAATATTAATGATCAGATCCAGACCCACAGAACCACAGTCATCCTTCATCTACTCACCACCGATGCTGGATATTGGATTGGATATTCAATTTTCTATTCACAAGCTTATGATTCAATTCTGGATAGATTCGACTGAATATCGATTATTTTGGATAAATATCAGACACAGTTTATTTTCTCAAGGAAAAAAACTAATGCTGTAAAATATACATGAGAGTCAGCTGGTACTACATTATATTGGAGGTTAAAATTAACTGATTTGTATTAGGGCTGTCAGTTTAACGCATTAACTTAATTGGTTATGAAAAATAACACAATTAAAATATTTTATACGGGGCACTGACCCCATCCACACACCTGTACGTCATCTTATATTACATATAGTTGACTGCTGCCAAATATGATGCAGGGCAACAACTTCATAAATGCACTTATGCCTTAAAATTCAAGATATTGGTGCAAAAAAAAGCCTCTTTATGTGTTTTGTCTCATATTTATATCACATATCACACAGGCAGCAAGAGCAATATGACACGAGTGCTGATTTTGTCCCGATCTACTGTATCACAAGCTTAAATATGATTTTATACCACAGTTCAGTAAATAAGAAGTTGATATTGTGCCATAGTTTAGACATTATATTATGTGTCTTTGCTCAATTCTGCAGAGAACGTTACCTTTGAAGCCATAGCAGAATTGTTGCGCGTCCCCGACCGACACATCAGTGTTTGGTTTCTGAATGAATCCGCGTTTTGAACGAATCGTGTGAATCAATGATTCAAAGGCCCATTTATAAAGAGAGCCATTTACTTCATTCCTGAATGAATCAGCCTTTTGAACAAATCGAATCAAATGAGTTAATGACTCATAAAGACATTTACCGCCACCTGCTGGCAGATTTAGTTTCTTATTTAGAGTATCATTTCATGAAAACAACAACAAAGAAAATAATATTAATATTAATAATAATAATAAAAACATTAAAGGGATAGTTCGTCTTCCAAAAAATAAAATTCTGTCATCATTTACTCACCCTTGTGTCGTTTCAAACCTTTTCTTTTGTGGAACATAAAATAAAGTATTTTGAAGATGGTTGGTAACAAAGCTGTTTTGGTTACCAATGACTTTCATTATATGTATAAAACATACTGCAATTATCTTCTTTTATGTTCCATAGTTTCCGTTAGGCTATTGCAGCCTAAATGTTTATGTATAATAAATTTCATGTTGAATCAAATAAAATATTTCTTTTTGAAGCAATGAATTTACTAAATGTACAATTATAAATAATTCTACTCCCTTTCGTTTTTTGAAATATAAATTTTTAAATGGTGGCTCTGATAAAAACTTGACTGATTTATTCAAACATAGATATAAAATTAATTTAAGAACAGTATAAAATATGCATATGTTAATTTGGTGCATATATGTAGCAAAATGCTGCTCTTTAGCGTTAATTTTGTTCAGATGGATAGATGTTACATTACGTGAAATTGTTTACAAGCTGTTATACTGACAGGATACGGATTACAGTAAGTTGTACCCTTTCATTTAAAGTAGAAGTCCACTTCCAAAACAAAGATTCACATATAATGTAGTCACCCCCTTGTCATCCAAGATGCTCATATCTTTCTTTCTTCAGTCGAGAAGAAATTATGTTTTTTGATGGGAAATATTTCAGCATTTTTCTCCAATGGACTGCTATGGTGCCCTGACAGCCCTAATACAAATCAGTTAATTTTAACCTCAGGGCACCATAGCAGTCCATTGGAGAAAATGCGGCTTCAAACGATCCCAAATACGGTTGGAAGAAGGGTCTTATCTAGCGAAACGGTTGGATTATTTTTATTTAAAAAATACAACTTAAATACTTTTTAATCTCAAATGCTCATCTTACCTTTCTCTCCATGAACTCTGTGTATTCTGACTCAGAAGTTCCGACCCAGTCTTTGCAAAGTGAACATGCAAAGAAGATCAAACAAAAAAACATAATTTCTTTACGACTGAAGAAAAAAAAGACATGAACATCTTGGATGACAAGAGGGTGAGTAAATTATTTGTAAATTGTTTTTCTGAAAGTGGAGTTCACCTTTAATACAGCTCGTATGTATCTTTACCAACTATTAATTTTAGTTTGTCAAAATATTGTGCCCTTTTTTGCTTACTAAGTCGTTCTCTATATGATTTTGCAGCTTCCACATGTTTTTTCCGTGGTTTAGCCCGCATAAATGAGCAGAACAACGTATTCAGTAGCACATTAACCCTGCAATCAATGTTGTTGTTCGCATCCAAGTATCTCCACAATGGGCACACATCCAGGTAACAGACCAAAGCGTGACGTAAGTGCAAACCCTCTATAAATCGCAATAATCTTTGTGCTTTGTTACTTCTAATATGAAACAAAGACTTAGATTTCAAATTCTGTCCATTTTATTACAATATTCAAACAATAAAAAACGTTTTTGGCGCTATTTACTGTGGAGTGACAGATCGCTGTAGCGCCTCAGGAGACTCCACTTAAATAGCAGTTTCAGCTGGAAATAAACATGAATAAACATCCGAAGGTGTGTTAAAGGAGAAGCCCATTTCCAGAACAACAATTCACAAATAATTTACTCACCCCCTTGTCACCCAAGATGTTCATGTCTTTCTGTCTTCAGTCGTAAAGAAATTATGGTTTTTGA
>JAHKKF010493044.1:0-27528 GCA_019740295.1 Labeo calbasu
AAATGTTAATTAATTTAAATTTCTGTATTAAAATTCATTAATTAATTTTATAAAGTCAAAGTATAAGGTCAACAATATCATGTTGGTACAGCTGTGCTGATATCATAAAAGCATAATTGTAATTGTGCAATTAATTCTCATATCGTATTTTAAGAAAGTTTTGGAATATTTGTCCTCTCTCCAAAGTTGTTACTACCGAAACAAGGTCATATTAATTTAATTAGAAGGGTTATATTGACCTGTTAAGTTTTTCTGCATTGTAAATATATATTTTTTGCTATTTTATTAACATTTTTCAGAGGCAAATCAATTGCATTTTTAACAATATTTTAAGTAAGTTATGATTTGTTGTATTTTGAGTGCAATTTTTCCTTGTAAAAGGTTAAAAGTTGGTCACACTGATTTCAAAATGACGATTCATTAGTCTGAATATACACTGAATCAAAAACTATCATAACATCTTAGTTGATAATGCAGTATACTTTATTTTTGACAAAACATCCCATGCTTCGGTAGTGACTGCGCATTTTTCGGTAGTGACAGTAATGCTTTGGCGGTGACCACATCTCATTACAGAATTTTAACTTGCATACTAAAACACTACTAAAACATACTAAAATACAAAAAATTGCATAGGTGTACTAAAATGTTTGTTTGTTTTCCTCAAATATGAGGATTGTGTTCCCTTTTGTCACTACCGAAACAATTGTGACATGTTTCAATAGTGAAAATTTTATGGGATAAATTATGGGATAAAACAATTTTATGGGATAAACCCAAAGAAACAAAGATGTCACTACTGATACTCCACCAAATGTTTAGGTAGTGACAATTTTAGATACTTTTGAACCTAGCTCAAAGATGCTAATCAGCACATGGTTAGCTAGCACAGTTCTGAACAGTGGTACACCATAAAAAAATTAATTGCTCCCCTTCAGGAACTCGAGCTGCGTCGAAACGCATTGGGGAACGCCTTCAGCGTGACCACGCTCTGAATCGTATATGCAATCAATCCAATAGAGGGACCGTCAATTATAAATTGTAAACAATTATAATGCTGAAGGTGAGGTACAGTTCATATTTCTTAATTTAATAACACGAGTGAATGACTGCGCGTCCTCTCTCTTTCACTCTTAAAAGTGCACACATGGCTTCCAAACACCACATCGCGTCTGACTATAAGCGAGCTGCACAGTTGACACAGGAATTGTTACTTGCAGAATAGAATCAGTGTCGCATCGTCGCTAAAGTTTGTAAACTGCATTTTTTGTTCATTCTTTCCAGTGTTTAACCATTCAGCGCTCGCACTCTCTCCTGGAGACTGGGCGCTCATGCACACTTGAAGCGTAAACACATAATGTCAGGTTTGCCTACCTCCGTTTGCAGTGTGTATTTTTTTCCGCGCTCATGCTAACAGATTAAAGCGTAGAATTACAGTGACAGCGCATTGTTTGCGGTAAATATGCTGAAAAGTATTATCAATAACTATGTTTGGATTCGAAATCAAAATAATGGATAAATGTGTTTGTGGAAATAAGACTTGTGCTGTGTGTAAGCTATTGACACTATTAAGTGTCTAAAAATCCTGATTGGAGTATCTCTATAAGTAATTCTACATGATTAACAGGAGGCTTTAAAAAGATACTGTCATGATCGGGGCTGTGGGTCTTCCCTCAGCCTCTCGAGGTCGCTGTTCCCCTTGCACTGCACTCCCCTGATTGTTCACGTCTGTCTTGTCATTTGCACTGATTACGCTCACAGCTGTTCACACTCTGGACTACTGTATAAGAACTCTCACTTCTCACTCCTGTTCAGGTCTGCATTGTCTACTGTCTTCGTGTGTGTTCCGGTCCGGACGGAGGTCTGCATTCTGTCACGTGAATGTACTAGGAAAAGAGGTCAGGGTCCAAAATGCAGGGAAGGGAATTTAATATAACAAAACACAAAAGAACGGGACAGCCACCTACCAATTGAAAGTACTCAGTAAATTATGATTTTATGTATATTAGACTAATATTTTAATAGATAGTTTCAATAGATAATAGGAGGATCTTTGTAAACATCAAAGATTTGAATACTTAAATGCCTTTTAGACGTGTTTTTTGGTTGTGGGACAGCAGTTTGGACCAATTCTGTAGAATGGCCCATGTTAAATTAAATTAAATTAATCAAAAATTACAGTGAGACATTTAGGTATAATGTTACAAAGTTTCTGTTTCAAATTGAACTTTCTATTGATTAAAGAATCTTGGGGAAAAGAAATGTATCACAGTTTCCACAGTTGGAACATTTTTTAAACATGTCAACTTCTATCAAGACAGAGCAACAGTTTAATAAAAATATTGTTAGGAAAGTTTGTTAAAGTTAGTTACTGTTGACTTGTTTATACTTGAATAATAGCACATTTGGTTCAATGGCACAGACAACTGACAGTAAGTCCGCCCCTTGAGTACTGAAGTTTGTTACTGCCACAATAACACGGGAACTGCAGTGCTCAACTTATTTTTGTGTACTTGCATAAAGTATGTTTCTGTTTTAGAGTTGGAATAAAAAGTAAATGTGTGAGCTTGAATTTTACTGCATTCATTATGAAGCATTACCTCACTCTCCAAGAAATAAGGACAAAAACTAGCCAGGGATTTGACTCAACCTCATAAAACAGTTTTCTTCACTTTCTTGACATGACGCATTTTCTGGAAGTTCACTTTGAAGTCAAAAACATGCTGACCTTACTGGCTAGCTCGTTGCTGTATTAAAATATAATGTCCTTCTCAACTTTGCCTAGTCATCTGATGTTATAGGGTTATGACAGGCTTGATGGCATAATTACTGCCCTGCGAACACTAATGTTGGGTTTCATATGCCATTTGGACTGAACTACTGGCTGGATTAGAATAGAACTTTGTTTTAACTCAAAATCAGCCATATATACAGCAACAAAAGAGGTCGTACATAATGTTGTAAGTCAGTCAATGATCTTAGCTAGACGCTAATGAGAACAGTGCGTCTTTGTTACAATAAAAACACAGACGCAGTGTTTACATTATGAGAAGAATATATCACAGAAAAAGACACAAATCAAATCTGTGGACCGAAAGAAGGCAACTACCGCAATGAATCAGCTCTTGGCTCCCTCTGGTTCTTCCAAAATGATGAATAAAGCCCATGACTGTGTGGGCACCAGTGATCACATTAGCAACTCAATGGGTAACGGATCTGAGTATCATGAATGGGGCACGTTTTGTTCACACGGTCAGCGGAAGATGAATGTTTTGTTGCTTTTCCAAGTCATTCTGACAGTTTGGTGTCTTTTAGGTTCCTAAAGTTATAATGCTCAACTGATTATAATGGGGTGTGCAAACATTTTGCATCAGTCGTTTAAAATATTTAATTAAAATTTGTAAATAATAGAACTTAGGTCAGTGAGCAATATGACTTTTGAAAACTTATTAACGTATCATTTTTAGTATGAAACCTAAAGACAAATAAAAATTAGGTTTTTTTTTTTCTTTTAAGTGCCAAAACCCAAAAGTCACCAAGTTCAGAATGACCTAGCTGCACGAAATCCTGCAGACGTGATCTCACCGCAATTTGATCGCAAGTCCACAAAAGAAAATGTGAAATGCTACCGTGCTAATGTTTTGCTAATGTTACGACTAGGTGCTCAAAAGGTCCTTTTCTCCAGCATTCCAGCCCTGGGCCTCAGGATAAACAAAGTCAAAGATTTGCAAAGTGTAACTGGAGATGTACACCGAGTTGTTAGGGAGTGCTTTCCAAGAGAGATAAACATTTGCCTCAGTTTAGGTCCTTATTTGTCTCTCTCAGGAGTTTTCGAAGGAAAAAAAGTGCGACGCTTTGCGAGATGAATGACGTTCTCGCATCTGATTAAATTGATTACCCTACAGTTCTTCAAAAAAACACAATGTCTAAGAACACGGTGTCCTTCAGGTTTATAACTTTTATCTCCTGTGAAAGACATTTTCCAATGCAGAAATGCTGCAACTTCAAAGCTGGAGAAGCTACATTGAAACTTTAGCTTTCCAAGCTAAAAGCTACTTATACTTCCTAACTCCATTTAAGCTTATCTTTTTAAAATAAATATATAAATAAAATAAAAAAGTAGCTAATATGTGACCATGGACGACAAAACCAGTCATAAGAGTACATTTTTTGAAATTGAGATATATACATTATCTAAAAGCTAAATAAATAAGCTTTCCATTGATGTATGGTTTGTTAGGATAGAAAAATGTGAATACTCATCAAGAATACTCGCAATAAGGCGCAAAACATAACAAAACACCATTCTGGGTGCACAGAAAACGGTCAATGGGCGGGTGTGCTAGTACTGTATTGAGTTCAGTTTCACGTCTTTTTACTTTTTCCATCATCTGTCATCACATTATAAGCTCGGAACCTACAGGAATGGATAGAGTAATGCACAATACTCACAATCCCGCGCCAAAATTCAAGTCATGCTCTGTCTCTAAGAAGCTGCAGCCATGGCGGGTATGATTTTTGGTGTGGCGGCCCGCCACGGCAGAATTAAAGGAGAAGTCCACTTCCAGAACAAAAAAATTGCATCCAAGATGTTCATGTCTTTCTTTCTTCAGTCGTATAGAAATTATGTTTTTTGAGGAAAACATTTCAGGATTTTTCTGCATATAATGGACTGCTATGGTGCCCCGATTTTGAACTTCCAAAATGCAGTTTAAATGTGGCTTCAAACGAGCCCAGATGCAGTTGTAAACAATCCCAGCCGAGGAAGAAGGGTCTTATCTAGTGAAACGATCAGTTATTTTCATTAAAAAAATACAATTTAAATACTTTTTAATCTCAGGCGGTCATCTTATCTTGCTCTGCCTGAACTCTGTTTTTTTTCCGGTTCAAGACCGTTAGGGTATGTCGAAAAACTCCAGTGAACATGCAAGGAAGATCAAACACCCTTAAAAAAAAAGGTAAAACAGTGCTATAGGACGATTTTGAAGTTGAGGGAGAACATGAGATGGGAGTTTTTCGACATACCGTAACTGTCTTGAACCAGAAAAAAACAGAGTTCAGGCAGAGCAAGACAAGACGTGCGTTTGACATTAAAAGTTATATGTTAAATTTTTATGAAAATAACCGATTGTTTTGCTAGATAAGACCCTTCTTCCTCGGCTGGGATCCTTTACAACCGCATTTGGGATCGTTTGAAGCCGCATTTAAACTGCATTTTGGAAGTTCAAATTCGGGGCACCATAGCAGTCCATTATATAGAGAAAATGCTGAAATGTTTTCCTCAAAAAACATTTCTTTGAAAGAAAGACATGAACATCTAGGATGATAAGGGGGTCTGTACATTTTTGTTCTGTAAGTGTACTTCTCCTTTAATGTTGCTGAAATACTGTCTGTGTTACTTTCAAACAGTTGAGTAAGTGTTATGCAACTGAAATGTTGTTAAACTAGTAGTCAAGTCAAGTCAAGTCACCTTTATTTACATAGTGCTTTTAACAATACAGATTGTGTCAAAGCAGCTTTACAGTATTAAATAGAAAAATAGTGTGTTGATAAAGGAAAAGAACAATAGTAAACGCTCAGTTTTCAGTTGAAGTATTGTTACGTTTGGTACTACTCAACACTAAACCCTACATACTCATGCGCAACAGAGGAGGAAGCTTTACAGTGGGTGTATTAAAGTCAACACAGTATCACTTTCTGCTAGTAAAGCCAATAATGCATTTAAAGTACGTTCTGTGAAATAAAATACATGGCTCTTCTGTGGGTGTTTTGCATCTGGCTTGGTCCAAACACGTGTCTTTCTTCCCAGTTCTCTCAAATCCGCCCTTTCTAGCTCCTTCTGCCCTCCCCAGAGGCCACTGTAGCATCTGGGTTTGGAGTAACGCGATGACCGACCCCGTACAAGAAACTTCCTGAAATGTCAGAAGGGCATTTTTTTTCCTTTTCTCTGTTTTATTGCCATCCTCTTTTTTTTTCAAATAGTAGTGGTGGTGTGTGTGTGTCTCTGTTTGTTCCATCTTCTTCCTGTGTGTTCCTCAAGTCCCTGATCTGGAACACCCCCACATCTCCACAGTTTTGAGGCTGTATCCCACTCATTGCATTCATTAGAACCAATCCCAGTTGGAATCCAGAACTGAGCTTCAAAGTCCCAGAATACATTATTGTCATCCACACCCTGAGAATCCTTCATTGTGTTGCGATGGTGTCTTTGTTTACATTGCGCCATATGCAGCGGAATACTCCTCCTCTACTGAGCCTTAAACAATTCTGTCCTAGCAGGAGAGGGAAGTGTGGGCTTAATGCACAGGAAGACCTGAGGAAAAGCTTTATTTTCCTCATTAAAACGGATAGTGGTCCTGAGGGGTTTAAACTGCTCTTTAAAACTAAAGCCTTGAGCTCAAGATCCGATATGGATGATTCAGAGACATCAAAATTACTTTACAGAAACATCTGCCTTTATCCTTGTGAGAAAAAACATATGTTCTCTTTCGTACCATCAGTCTTCCAGAAAAAAAACTTTCAGCCAAAGTGGGGATAAACTTGACGCTATACAATAACTCATTAGGAACACTAGGGAGAACTGGGAGAAATAATCACCTAAATTAAAGTTGTCTTAATATGTTATATGGAGGTCTGCAGCTTTACCTTTTAATTTAATGTGATTTTTTTTAATCTAAAAAACTATATGTTTTTTTAAAAATATATATATTAGATTTTAAAAATGAATGCATTTTATTATAAAATATTACATTACCACAAAGTTTTAAGCCTAATCATGTCATTAATTGCAATTAGTTTTATTAATTAACTGGAATATCATGAAAAAAATCTATTGATTTACAATATAATTCTTACAGTATGTATGTACAGTTCAACACTACAGAAAAAAAGTCTGTTCTCTGCAAAGGATGTTTTAATTTAATATTATAGGTGCCGAGTTCCAAGTAATAAATAATGAGTAATGTAATTGAATAGGAAATGGTTTACCATTGGAGTTTCTGTGGGTTTATTTTTTCTCAAAACTCAATTACATGACTCAAATTTCATTCCAGGTAATGACACTGTATTTTATGAGGGGAAAATGATCTGTTCCATTTTGTCTTGGAAATGGTTTTAGTAGAAATTATTTCTATCTGTTTAGTCTGTAGGTGCATTCAGCAGTTTGGTGCAACTCTAAAAGGTTTTACATTAAGAAATGAATTGTATTTTTATAAAGAGTCGATAGGGATGGGGATAGGGATGTATGCACGCACTTAAGATGAAGACTGTACTCATAGTTGTTCTTTATAAAACGTTTTAATTATGTACAGTGCAGGTCACCCCTCAGTGTATTTTTCTATGCTGAAATGATGTGATTTGCATTAGAAATAATTCTCAGGCTCCTAGATTACTGCCTTTTATGCTAGTAGCATAGTTTTGTTTGGTGAAGATAAGAGTGAAAATTAAAGTGGACACACTTATTATCGTGGGAGAATTACATATCTGGCCGTAGAAGCAAAAAAGACAAAGACACAATGGCTGACAAACACAAAAAATGAGCATAAACATCTGTTTGACATACACAAGGTAGAAAGATTTGATGTTGGAGAAAAGTGATGCCCAAGTTGCTTCTTTTCTGACATGTGTGCAGACTATCTAAAACTCACTAATATCAGTGTAATTTCCATAAAACTCAATACTTGATACAATCATACTTAACCACATTAAAAGATGGCAGTACAGCATTTAAGTACACAAAGAACATTGATGATATCGCTAGCTAAATAAATGCCCCTTTAATTGTGCAAAAAAAGTTAATAACTTTTAAATTACATATCATATGTGACCCTGGACCACAAAACCATATGGGTCAGTTTTTAGGGCTTCAAGGGCATAGCGCTGAAGCCCTATTGTAATTGTTAGAATGGTCACGGATGAGCACTTTCCATGTGATCGTGCAGGCCAAACCGAAAATCATAGAAACTTGGAGGGATGGTAGTACTCACACCGCCTACAACGTGACCAAGGCTCGCCCCAATCAGCCTGACGGGGGCACTACAGCGATTGAAAGTATGAAATCGCTCATAACTCCTAAACTGTCAGTCGTGGACTCAAGTACCTGATGTCATGCCGGACAAAATGCACGCTTCAGATTTGACCGTGAGCCAGGCAAAATTTTCAGTATTTCCCATTTATTGCAAAACATACTTTTGCGAACTAGTCCTAGGTTTTTCGCCTGATTGGAACCAAACCTGTGCAGGAAGATTCTCTGGAGAGTGAATATCAGCAATTATTATAAAAAGGGGGTGGGGGGGACATAAAAATGGCTATAACTAGGCAACAATTTGTTGTATCAACATGGAAATCGCTGTGCATGGCCTTGGTCCAACGTGCCACAAGTATCTATGGGGACATTTGTGTATCTCGTGGATGAAGTTTGAGTACCTATTAGACAAGGTTGACGGAGGTAGTTTGGAATGAAACTTGGTGGGCCTGTTTGACTCATAGCCCCAAAGGTCTGTGATAAATTTGAAAGAAATTGGCCACTGGGGGGGCGATATCACATTTTTTGAGGGCGTAAACGATTGTACATTGTACAGTTTTTCACACATACACACGATATTCATATTGTAGACCTCCTAGTTCCGAACAACTTTGCCTCTAGAGCCAATGCTGTCAGTCAAACCTTTTTTTTAAATCAAAGTTTTTAAATGATTGAGAAGATGTGAAAAAAAAAAAAAATTGTGAACTAGTCCAACGTTTTTTGCTCAGTCTGGAAAAAAAAAACACCACAGTGCAATTCTCTGGACTCCCTAGGTCAATAATTATCAAAAACAAGTTGAAATTTACCCTTTGGGAAGCTATAACGGAGGTCCTTTAGAAAAGGGGCCTGTCCAGATATACCCAAAAGCCTATGAATGAGCCAATAGCCTTGTGGTTACCGTGTCAACATATAGCGCCGTTGTGCTGCGGGCGTCCCGAGTTCGAATCCTGGATCATGGACCTTTCCCGATCCCACCCCCTTCTCTCTCTCTCTCTCTTCCTCCATCCCACTTTGCTTCCGGTCTAACTACACTGTCCTGTCTAAATAGGCATAAAAAATGCCAAAAATGAATCTTAAAAAAAAGCCTATAAAGCCTAAATGAAAACTCAAAACTTCACGAAACCCTCTGAGACAGGTGATTCTAAACAAGCATGCAAAGTTTCAGGGAGATCGGACCACAAGTGACACTATAACAGTCATCACTGTTATAAAACCATCATATTTCTATGGTAAATCACCTGGATCTGACAAAAATGTTTTTTTAATAATTGAGTTAGGTGGTTACAGGCTTGCTAAATAATATATAATGTCTTTTTCCTGATGTGCTTAAATACCAAAAGCGCTTGAACCCTGGTAATCACTGCTTGCGGCTATATTTTGAAATTGAGATTTATATAAGCTGAATAAATAAGCTTTCCATTGATTTATGGTTTGTTAGGATAGGACAATATTTGGCCGAGATACAACTATTTGAAAATCTGGAATCCGAGGGTGCAAAAAAAAATCTAAATATTGAGAAAGTCTCCTTTAAAGTTGTCCAAATAAAGTTCTTAGCAATGCATAATACTAATCAAAAATTAAGTTTTGAATTATTTCTGGTAGGAAATTTACAAAATATCTTAATGGAACATGATCTTTACTTAATATCCTAATGATTTTTGGCATAAAAGAAAAATCTATCATTTTTACCCATACAATGTATTTTTGCTTGTTCAAAAATTAAATATTTGCATTACTTCTATGAGTCAGTTTTGGACTTTCTGCAGCTTCCTCCAGCTTCGAGTATGAACGAAACATACATTGCATAAGAGTGTTTAGCACTCTATAATGTTCACATTGACTCATTTTGGATATGAATAAAAATCTTATCTCTTTGCATTTAAATCTAGATTTATTCACACAGACCCTTGAAAACCTCCATTTTAATACACTTGCCTAAAAAAAAAAAAAAAGTTTGGGAGATGAATTTCCATTTTATTAAAAGTGGGTATATTAACATGGGCATAATCTACGCCCATGTTAATAGTGAAGGAGGATAGAATCTCAAAGCAGGAACTAACTGGTCATGGTAACCACCCAAACCTTTTTTCAAGTCTTTTCTGAAGAATTTTGCAGTAACATGCTAAAGAAACCAAAGATGCACACACCCTCCTCAAGAAAGATTAACATTTAAAAACGTGTGAACAGACAGTAAATGATTTTTGCTTCCGTATATTGCAATAAGTTTTACATGACTCAGGTTCTTGGTGTTAAACCTGTAGCGTGAGTGCATGGGAACGCACATTCGTTCAGCACACCTACAGCCAGCGGCAAGAAAAAAACACTCACACAGTTACGTCATATCTGGAAAAGAACATACTTACTGAAGTTGAGCCAGCCTAGGTAAAACCACACCTTGCTGACATGGCACCGAGCCAGAAGGATTGTTAAGAAAGTGAGCCAGCTCAGGCTTTAACGATGAAACAAGTGACGTTAGGTACCTCTGGCCACGATTTCTTCATCACATGCTACAGTATCATCTGTATGAACAAAAAGACATCCTACTGTCTCAGGACGTCATGTGTTTTGTGCAACATCCAGTAAAATCAACCTGTCATCTGCTACAGCTTCATTCTGCCTGTGGCCAACGCAGGAAATGAGTAATTCCATATCGGTCGTCCTAGATAACACCGTTAAGGCTCTGTTTATGAATTTATCTTGTCCAGTGTGTAGGCGGAGGGCTGATGGCTTGACTCTGGGCTATGAAACACACTTTTATTGCAGTAAGAGTAGAGCAGAGCACAGGGAACCTGTTTTCTCCACCTCAGTTTTTCCTACTAAGCTGTTCCTCATAACAGAAGCACTGTTCTGTTTTTCAGAACTACTTACTATATTTGCCCAGTTGCTTTAACTCTTGAGCACAAATGAGACTGTAGAACAAAACTCCCCCTTGAAAACATTTCCACAGTACATAAGGCGTAAAATTAAGTTTAGATGTGATGTTTTATTTGATAGCTGTGACAGGAGTTTTCAAATATAAGCACTTCTGAAGAAACTCTTCCTAAAATAAAAGCTATATATTTTCACATATAAAGACCCACTTGTACATAACTCTAAGTGTAATCAAATAACACAGTAAATCATATTTATTTGTTTACCATGTATTCCTATGCAGTTAACTTTGACAGCCCTAAAATAATACAAAAATACAAAATTTTCCACAACTTCCCTAGAATCCTTATGAGGCCCACTGGAGGAACCTCAGCCTCAGTTTGTAAACCACTGCTCTGAGATATACAATGAGTTCAATTTTGCGATTACTGTGTATTGTAGATCCTTCTAAACAAGAGAAGCTCATTCCTAACTCGTCACACATGAATGCTTGGTCAGGGCCCCATTGAGTCACTTTTTAACACTCCAGGTACCCCTGTAGCACCATTTTTAGGGTACACTATTATTTATAGTTTGTCAAATCCAGGCTCAGGATCTTTTTTTTGTATAGATTTATACTTATTATTTTTTTACTGCAAAACTGACCAGAAAACAGTGGTATTCGAAGTCTTCTGAAGCTATTTGATGTCTTTATGTGAGGAACAGAGTGAAACTTGATATATTAATTGTCAAACTGTTCGCACTCCATTAATGCAGTCATATCCTGTTAAAAAAAATGAATCTGAACATTCGTATAGCACAGTCAGTCACAAACACACAAAAGGCAATGGTATTTCACAGTCACACTGTCTATTGTGTTTTTTCCCCTTTAAATATTTTTTGCATATTGTTATTTCCTGTTTAATCATCCTATTCATTTTATTGTCAGTCTTGTCTTGTCTTGTCTTGTCTTGTCAGTGTCATTAAGTTTGTACTGTGGAAGTTTCTGTCACCAAAACAAATTCCACATATGTGTAAACATACCTGGCAATAAAGCTCTTTATGATTCTGATGCTGATTGCCACCTGACGTAAGGCTTCAAGTGGCAATTTTTCAATGTGTTTATAATTTGAACATTATGGCTGGAGACGGTGATCGCTTTTGGGTTTGTTCCACATAAAATTAATTGTTTGCCCTGAAAACACTTGAAATTTTTTACATTTTTGAATACATTAATTATACAGTTTTACATATTTTACCAAAATAAGAGGGATCATACAAAATGCATGTTATTTTTTATTTAGCACGGACCTGAATAAGATATTTCACATAAAAGACGTATACATACAGTCCACAAGAGAAAATAATAGTTGAATTTATAAAAATGACCCCATTCAAAAGTTTGCAAACGCTTGATTATTAATACTGTGTTGTTACCTGAATGATCCACAGCTGTGGGGTTTTTTTGTACCCTTTTCAAAAATGACTGTATGATTTTTGTGATCCATCTTTTGACACTTTGAAACTGAGGGACTCATATGCAACTATTACAGAAGTTTTAAACGCTCACTGATGCTTCAGAAGGAAACTGGGGGTGAAAACTTTTTGAATTTGAAGATCATATGTACACATGTTAATTCTGTTCAAAAGTTTTCACCGCTGCCTCTTAATGCATTGTTTCTCCTTTTGGAGCATCAGTGAGCGTTTGAACCTTCTGTAATAGTTGCATATGAGTCCCTCAGTTGTCCGCAGTGTGAAAGTGTATCTCAAAATCATATATTCGTTGTTGGAAAGGGTTCAAATACACAAAAATGTATTTGAAAAAAAACCAAGGAATCTATAGGACCTGAAGGACAGCAGGCCAGGACAAACAGGTCAGGTCAAGACAAACAAGGGACTCATGAACAACTATCACTAAAAAAATGGATCATTCAGGTAACAACACAGTATTAAGAATCAAGCATATGTAAACTTTTGAACTGGATAATTTTTATAAATTCAACTATGATTTTCTCTTGAGGACTATATGTAAACGTCTTTTATGTAAAATATCTTATTCAGGTCATCTTACTTTGGTAAAATAATTAACATTTTGCAGATTCTGCAAGGTGTATGTAAACTTTTGACCTCAACTGTATATTATATTTATATAATATGTTAAATGTTAAATCTCGATTTATATAAATGTTATATCTCAATATCTAGATTGGATTAAATATTGCCCATGCCCTTTGCATCTTTGTATTGCCACCAAAGGTTTCTCAATAAAAGTAATAGTGTACCCTGCATGTTGAAAAATGACGCTGAGGTGTCCATATGTGACAGGTTGGGAGTAAGAACATGTTGGTATTTGCAATTTGTTGGTATATCACACATATGATAAGCTTTGTTGACTAAAAAAATAATCAAACCAAACCAAATGCCCTAAAATGAATGAAGCCAGGATATGACCACAGGCTTGTCCTGTGAGTGAGTAAATGAATAAACCATAGTTTCAGTTTTGAAATGTGTCACACTTGGAACTACTTCTACATAATCAAGAAATATGTTGTCTAAGTCGAGGCTGTTGATAATTTTGTAGTTGTTTTTACTGGAAGAAATGGTTTACCCAGCAGTAAGTTTCGTTTTCATTTACTCACACTCCAAAACTGTGTGAATTTCTTTTTCTGGAACGCCAAAAGTAGATATTTTGAAAAATGTTTTCTTTTGTCAATACAACTCAAATTTGGACCCCATTGATTTTCATTGTATGGATAAAAACAGTTACAACATTCAAAATGTCCACTTCTATGTTCTGCAGAAGAAAGAAAGAAATGAGGTTAAGTAAGTGAACTATCACTGTAATGCCCTTTTAAGCACCTTTTTGAGACTTCTGTCACTCAGTTGTTTACAAGCTTAAGCTTTTCCTTCAAGATCAGACATGTTAAAGAATGCGACCCAACAACCTGACAAAAGTCACTATTGCCCCTACTCCATGTCAACACCTTATCAAAACTATAATACTGTGAGTTTTGCAAAGACGATTTGGAGGAGTAAATTCTATAATTGTGTTGTATAGTTCAACCTTTTAATGTTTATAGAGAGAGACGCTTACTGTACTTGTGACTATAAAGCTCCGTTCCTTAAGACCTGGTCTCTTGTCTCAAACTGGCTCCCCTAAACTGTCAACATGCATTTTGAAAGTGGAGTCTAGTTTATCCTAAAACTAGAAACAACTTTGACCTGAGACTCAATGAGTTCTTTGGCCTCTCTGTTATCTAAGCCTATTAAAGTTCTGAATTGCCACCCACACAACAACGCTTTCTACCACGGAGTAGTGCAGTGATTTTTAACTGGTTCATGACCCAGAGTTGACCTGTGGTGATCAACGCAACACCAAAATCTCTTTAAAATCTACACTGAAATGTAGTGAAGTATCATGAACTTCACAAGCACAACAGTATGCAAAATTATTCTAAATGTCTCTTAAATTCAGATGAAACCCAATAATTCACCATATAACAAGCACTGTGGTTACCACAAACCATATTTATACTAGTCGCAAGTGAGTCTGACTTACATTAAATCATGGTAGTTGTTTATCGTGAGGACGTAAGCTTTTTTCAGCATTTACAGGGGTTAGTCAGTGTTTTTATTGCTGTCCGAATCCAGAATGTCTGTATTTTTCTCCCACCACCCCTGTAAAAATCCCTGGCCGAATTAACTACTGTTTTTGACAAACACCAAGGTTGTGTGGTAATTTAATTACCCTTCCGAATCCACATACCCTTCAGAGTTTACAAGAAATCATTTAAAAATTCACCATTTTAACCCCTTTTGACCGCAGTTTATTTATTTATTTATACAGTTTATCATGGGTAGAATGCAAAATTTCTTAATTTTACAAGCATTTTAGTCAAATGTAGCCTATTTCATGCAGTATTTCAAACCTTTAACCCACGGGGGAAAATCAACCCATGGCAACAGTAGCCCTATTCCATGAAAAAAACAAACAAACAAACAAACAAAAAACACAGACTTGGTAACCCTGCATTCAACATGAGCTGCAGAAGTCAGATTTAACTGATCATGGATCGAGAGTAAGAAGAGATGTGACAGACCATGCTGAAGATTGACAGATATCAGATATCTGAGTGTGTGTGATCAATCGAAAGTGAACGTGAACAGGGAACGCTTATTCAAAAGAGTTTTAAATACTCCATGTATTGATAGTGGCCAATAGGGTCTGGCTGCAGACATGCAATTGCATTTTCAGACCTGCACTCTCAGACAACAGCACTTCTGCAAGTGACCTCACTTGCAGTCTTTTTTATTTTAGTTTATTTATTTATAATTATTTTTAATCAAATCTCTCAACATTTTACAACAGTATCCAGGTGGTGAAGACAAGAAAAAAGATACAAAATTACAATGTCACTCGCAGTCACCACTTGCACTCTCTGCTAGGCTGCGACGTCACTTGCAATCCACAAAATTGTGTGTGTTGCCAAAGCAGACAAGATGCTGTGGTGGTTAAACGATTAAAACTAATTTAATCGCGTAGGTTACACTTTATTTTGATAGTCCACTTTAGACATTCTACTAACTATAAGTAACTTTGCAACTACATGTCAACTAATTCTCATTCATTTTCAACTACAAGTCTACTAACTCTCAGAGCAGACTGTTAGGTTAGGTTTAGGGTTGGTAGAAGAAGAAAATCTCTCGTCAAGCGTTTTCCTCCCTTAGAAAACCATTAACACTTAATACTACTGTATTAAGATAGTAATATAATGTATATGTAGGCTATATAGTGTTTTCCTACGCAAAACGTGGCATAATGTGGCATAACAGATTAAGATGATAAAGGCTAAAATCATTGTGCTCCTATTCATTATTAAAACAACTACAGACAAGCAGGTGAGCCCAGAATAAACACAACGCCGTGTATATTTGTGTTTTCCCATATATAATAATCTCTACAGCCCTTTTATATCATTGTGTTTTATTTATATTGATTTTCTACAGGAGGAAAACGTCTATTTAACGCATTGCGTTCTGGACACGTGTGCTTGCCTATACGGAGCTGGTCCTTTTAATATCACTTAATGCATTTTTTTATTGCGCGTTCATATCTGCTGGTATATAGTTTGTCAACAATAAGGTTTATACTGAATTTGGTTTTTATCATCTTAGTCCGTTTTGCCACATTAAGCATTGTTGGGCAAGTATAAAAGTGAAAGTTTGCACTTTGTGTTCATGGCCATATGCTTGCGTTGAAGTACATTAAATTAACAAATTTGATCTATTAATGGCACTTAATTTATCTTAATACAATAAGCCATATCAAGTGTTAATGGTTTTCTATGGGAGGAAACTGCTTGACCACAGACTTTGCGCATTGCGTTTATATTCTGCTGTTCTGTGGCCACAGATTTGTGGGTCTTATCTTTATCTCCTACAGATGACATGCATGACCCTGTACGTTATGCTATTAAATTAGTTTTAATCGTTTAACCACCACAGCGTCTTGTCTCTATTGGCAACACGCACTATTTGTGTGGATTGCAAGTGACTTCACAGGTAGCAGAGAGTGCAAGTGGCGATTGCGAGTGACATTGTAACTTAGTTTCTTTTTTCTTGTCTTCACCACCTGGCTACTGTTGTTAAATGTTGAGAGATTTAATTAAAAAATAAATAAATAGAATAAAATAAAAAATAAATAGACTGCAAGTGACGTCACTTCCGGAAGGGCAGTTGTCTGAGAGTGGAGGTCCGACAGTGCGAACTGAAAATGCAAGCGCACGTCTGCAGCCAGACACTTCTCATAGCGGCTCCCTGATGCACGAAAATTATATGCAGTATTAGAATGTTTACGTGAGCAGGTGGTAATTCTCAGAAATTTAAAGGAAGTGGGATTAAGAAAACAGTCCTGCGCAGGGCTTTAATAAAAAAATCGGACACAATGAATGCCGACTGCAGAAAGCAAAAGAATCCTGGACGCATTTTTTTTAGGTTCAAAACGAGGACATGTCTGGGTAAAAGAGGACGTATGGTCACCCTACATAGACAAATTGTTGATTGTTTGCTTTGTATTTGTATTGAGGTTGCTTTGTCTGATTGTGTCTCATCTAACATTTTGAAATGCTAATTTCCTTCCAATCAGTACTCACCCTTTGCAGCTAATCAAGTGATGTTTTAGGAAGTCACTTATGACTGGATCTGTCTTCTGTTACACAGTAACTTAATTATTGCATATGCAATAATGTAATTCTTCACAATTTACAGTCTGATGCATCTATTAGTGGAAACTGCTAAGATGGTTGTCTCACTGGGAATATCTTGTGGTGCCAAAGAGTTGTTGATGACTAATTCTGTCACTAATCATTGACATCTTACAGTTTTAGTTACTTTAATTCTATTTTTGCCTTTTAGTCTGAATCACAACTTCTCTGCAACAATATAGAACAGACTGAGTAAATGTATTAGTCGTAGTAGTAGTAGTTTTTCCCAAATGAGTGTGTGAGAAAGAGTAAGTGCTCAGACCATTCAGAGGAACTCTCTGCCACGAGCACTATTTATCTTGGCCCACCGCAGAGTCTTTCCGTTGCTGCTCAAGAACACTTAAAACAAACGCCCACCTACACTGAATTCTGACTTGTTCATTAGCTGCAAAAGACACCTACATGCCTCCATTGGCTCTGCATGCAGTAGCCTCATTTGATTTATTACAATCATTTTAGTCTTTTATTCGTATTTAATAAAGATTTTGAAATTGCTTGACCAGAGCCTAGACCTGAGGTTTGACTTGACAATTGCAGTCTACAGACACTCTCCATCTAATTTGTGTAATTGGAACAAATTTGCATTGCAAAATGGGCTAAAGTTCCATACATGTGAAATACACAAGAAGGCTCGAGACTGTAATTGTTGCTAAACAGTGTATAAAGCTTCGATTCACTGATTTGAATACTTATGTACAGTACTGTTGTATGTATATATACACCTAATGTGCATATATATATCTTAAGTGCATTTATTTGATTAGAATTTCAAATAACTGATTTCTATTTTACTATTTTAAATATATTTTAAAATGCAATTTATTCCTGTGATTTGTGATGGCAAAGCAGCCATTACTCCAGTGTCACATGATCCTTCAGAAATCATTCTAATATGCTATGCTAAATTTGTACTATAAATAAATAAATAAATAAAATAATAATTCTTACTATTAATGCTGACAATGCATGTGCTGCTTAAAATTTATGTGGAAACCATGATTAAGATTTTTCCTGATGATATTTTCTATTTTTTATGAAGGTATTTTTTTTGAATAGTAGGTACAAAAGAACAGCATTTGTTTGCAGTAGAAATCCTTTGTAACATAATATAAGTCTTTACTGTCTGAATAAAAGTATTGTTTTCTGTCTCATGTCCCACTTCATTACTGAATAAATGAAATTATTTAAATGTGTTCAAAAGTATATTTAAAGGTATTTTGGTTGGGAGGCTTAATGTTTAATTTAATTTAACATTAATTAAATTTAAACAAATTGCAAAAATAATGAAAACCTAATCACCACCAGATAACATTTTTGCTTCTGTTGGTTTTGCTGTTATTGTACAGATGGATTTAATTGTGCTTTCTTTTTCTGTGTGTTTAAGTATGTCAGGGAGCGAACAACAAACTGGCTCTTCTGGGAACAGTGGATGACCATTATCAGATTTTGGTAAAAATGTACAGCAACTGTACCGTCGTTCTGGAAAACCTGGAAATCACATATATGACAGAAAAACACGACTTGTCTTTTCTCAGGGTATGATATTTCCATTTTAGAACACTATGAATGCTGTTTCACTGTTACCTTACTGTTTGGTTTTATTGTAAGTCATCTGTATACACTGTTTTTAGTTACAGATGTTTGAAATCTAAACTATATGTTATTCCAAACAGCTCTTTATATAATTTCAGTGTTGTAGGCTTTGTGAGTAATTGTATTTTGCGTTCCTGATTTTTTTATTTTTTATTTTTTATTTTTTATTTTTTATTTTTTAGAGCATCCAAGAAGTTAGTGGCTATGTTCTTATTGCGATCAACTCGGCCCCAAGCATCCCCCTTGAGAATCTGCGCATTATTCGTGGCCACTCTCTTTATGATGACAAATTTGCTTTGGCTGTCCTCCTGAACTCCAACAACAGCATCGGACAAGGCGTGAAGCAGTTACCACTGACTAGCTTAACTGGTATGTGGTTATATAAAACTGTTCTTTGTGTGTGTGTGTGTCCGGCTAAATGGGAATATCAAATGCTCCTAACTGACCTGTATCTATAATATTCATTAGTTCCCAGCTCTGAAAGTTATATTTGGAAAATATGAATAGACCTGTATTTGTCACATGTGAAGGCATTGTTCAAACACTGTTGTTTTCCCTTCCTAGAAATACTGAAGGGCGGAATCAAATTTGCCAGTAACAGTCATTTATGTAACGTGGAGACCATCCAGTGGACTGACATTCTAAGCATGAAGAACCAGCCTAAAATCACAGAGCCAGAAGCAAGCTTACCAAAACACTGTAAATCCCTCAGGAGTTTGTTTTTATACATGTATATGAAATAGTACTAATTAATTTGCATTTTGAATAAGAATGTTTTACTTTACCTCCCACAGGTATGAAGTGTGATCCGAGCTGTTACAATGGTTCATGTTGGGCCCCTGGCCCCCAAAACTGCCAAAAAAGTAAGTTGTATTAAACTACTGTGATGATCAGATTTTTCTTACTGAATTATTGACAACATGCCAGAGGCGGACAGTGGTGAAGTATTTTACTCTGCTTTAAAAGTACTTTTCAAGTGTCTGTGATGTATCACCGTTTTTCTTTGGAAAACTTCACAACAGTCCAAAGCATAATATTAGACTTTTTACTGCACTGTTTCATATTAAATATAATTTAAAACTTAATTACATTAGAAATCTAGTACTTTCTTAAGTAATCCAAAGATTTACTTGAGTACAACAAAGTACTATATTTTTAATGTTCATAAATATCAAAGGTAAAAAAAAACAGCTTTTATTTATGAAATGTAGTGCAGTAAAAGTTTTCCAAAGAAAAACACTCTGATAAAGTACAGATACTTTTAAATTTACTTAAGTAAAAATACTTCACTACTGTCCATCTCTGAAGTGATTCATAAAAATATAATGGAAACAAAACATTGAAATCCTTTCAAAAGTTAGTAACTTGAAACAACATACTGTATACAGTATACTACTGTTCAAAGTTTTGGGTTGAAATCTCTTACGCTCACCAAGGCTGCATTTATTTGATCAAAAATATAGTAAACATAGTAATAATGTGATATATTATTACTACTTAAAATAACTGTTTTCTATTTTCATATATTTTAAAATGTTATTTATTCGTGTGAAAGCAAAGATTAATTTTTAACAGCCATTACTCCAGGCTTTAGTGTCACATGATCCTTCATATTTATATTGTAACAACTTGGTGCTCAAGAAACATTTTCTTGTTATTTCCAAAGTTGAAAACTGTTGTTCTGTTTATTTTTTTTGTGGAAAGCATTATTATTAATATTGTTAGGTATTTTTAGGTTCAATTCTCACTGTTAAGTAGTTGCTGTTTAATAGTACTTATTAGGTACAAATTAATGCTTTTATCCGCATGACCATATTCTAGATCCCGTAACGCAAACCAATACCTAAACTTAACAACTACCTTAGTAACTACTAATAAGCAGCAAATTAATGGGTGAGGGAACAATCTTAGGTAATATATGTGTTCCTATTAATGTTACTATTATTATTATTATTGTTTTAGGATTCTTTGATGAATAGAAAGTAAAATAAAAACAGCATTTATTTAATATAGGAATCTTTATAAATCTTTTGATCAGTTTAAAGATTTTATTTTTTTTTCTAATTAAACACCTGCAGTTTAATTGTAGTGTAATATATAGAAACCTTTTTAAAAAGAAGAAGAACAAAACCTTTTAGAATTTATGATATTTAGTGTCTGAAAATGATTTGCGGCATTCCCACTTAAAAGTTTTGATCCAGTTTGATATGTAACCCTAGGTTGATCTAAAACTGGGTTATCAGTTTTTGTTTTTTTGTCTTGAGTAACAATTTGGGATTTCTTTTTTTATGAGTATTTTTAATGTGCCTATTTAGTTTATTTAAGTTGATCCTTGGCTTATATTTCACAACTGCAGAAAAAGCACGACTTGACCCCCAGAGGAATGTTTTGAAAACTCTTCAGAAGAATATCGAATTGTTGTTGCTGTGCTCAACTATAGCGAACACAGATAGTACTGTCAGGATCTGTGAAGTTTCTTCTCTCTGTATCTAGTGACTAAGGTGATCTGTGCGGAGCAGTGCTCGGGGAGGTGCAAGGGGCCCAAACCCATTGACTGCTGTAATGAACATTGCGCTGCTGGCTGCACTGGACCCAAACCAACCGACTGCCTGGTGAGAACCGCACATACACAAATAAAGAGTGTTTCTTTACAATTCACTCGTTAGCTCATTCATCTTTCAATACACGATGTTTAAATATAATTATGAACTGAACTATTTCAAGATGAATAATGAGAACAATATGACTCAAAATGTAAGAAATTCACATCAGCTTGAATGTGTTAAAAACTGTAATGCTTATACTTACTTTTTTAATCCGACATTTTGATTAAAGAACACCGTAGAAAAGCATATCTGCAGTAGTACAGTGAAACATTCATTAGCAATGAAGTGAACAGCTGCAGTAAAAGTAACCTCAAGGGCAATAAAAAATACTTTTGGACTAGTGCGCTCATGGGAAATGTTGTTTGTGTGTTCTGTAGGCCTGTAAGGACTTTCAGGATGAGGGGACATGTAAGGACGCATGTCCACGGCTCATGCGCTACGACCCCAACACCCACCAGCTCGCTCCCAACCCTGACGGGAAGTACAGTTTTGGGCCAACGTGCATCAAGATATGCCCACGTAAGGCCCTTCCTACTTGAACACATTACTTGATTCTAATTACCTTTTATGTGAATTCAGGCTATGGGGGATAGTTCATAACAAAATCAGATTTGTCATCATTTAGTCACCCTTATGTTGTTCCAAACCTTACTTCTTTTTCTCTTGAACACAGAAGAAGATATTCTGAAGAACAGAATGTGTAAATAAACAGGGTGTGTAAATAATGGAAACATTTTATTTTAGTTTACTGTTGCTTTAAATCATGAATTCTTGCATTCTGGAGTTTAATGTTTTAGGGGACCAGGGTTAAAATATAAATGACACATTCCTGGCAAAGAGAAACACTTTGGTGTGGATCATGAGTCTTCAACTGTTGCTCAACTTTGGTTTCTGAATAACTTCTCAGAAAGCAGCATAGCCATGACAGAATGATCTGATGCAAACATCAGTTTCTGTTGTGTTGTGTTGTGTTGTGTTGCTTTGGTTGGTTGTGGTTAATGACTCTGGAGTGACTGCTGGTTTGATGTTTTTTTCTCAGACAACTATGTCGTGACAGACCATGGGGCATGTGTAAGAACATGCAGCCCTGGCACCTATGAGGTAGATGAGGGTGGAGTTCGGAAATGTAAGAAGTGTGATGGCCTGTGTCCAAAAGGTACAGTTGAGGAAAAAAAAACAGTTTTTTGTTTGTTTATCTTTTCTTTTTTTCTAGTTCGGCAAACATATTAGAAAAAAAAAAAAACATTTAAAACTATAAAAAGCTATAAAAACTGTAATTTATTACAGTGTCTATTAGTAGCCTGTCCTACATTAATATTGCAAATATAAGCATTTTTTTAAAGCTTTTATAATAATGTAGCCAACATATAGCCATGATATAAATGTTTGTATGCTACCTGTCAAAAGTTTTGATACACATATTTATTCATTATTCATCATTCCAACCCGTCCATTTGAATATTACTGTAAAGTTCACTACCAGTCAAAAGTTTTTGAACAGTAAGATTTTTAATGTATTTTTTAAAGAAGTCTCTTCTGCTCACCAAGTCTGTGTTTATTTGATCCAAAACACAGCAAAAACAGTAACATTTTTTTTTTTTTTTTTTACTATTTAAAATAACTGTTTTCTATTTGAACATATTTTAAAATGTATTCCTTTGGTTTCAAAGCTGAATTTTGTAGCATTATTACTCCAGTCACATGATCCTTCAGAAATGATTCTAATATTATGATTTGCTGCTCAAAAACATTTATTATTATTATTATTAGTAGTAGTAGTAGTAGTAGTAGTATGTTGAAAACTTAGTAAAGCTTTTGAAAGCTTAGTACAGTTTTTTTTTTTCAGATTTCTTTGATAAATAGAAAGTTCAGAAGAACAGCATTTATCTAAAATAGAAATATTTTGTAACATTATAAATGTCTTTATCATTACTTTTCATGAATTTACAGCGTCCTTGATAAGTAAAGTATTCATTTCTATAATTCCTTAAAAAATAATAATATATATATATATATATATATGATAATATAATAATAATTTTTTCTTGAACAGCAAATCAGCATGGACTGGAGTAATGATGATGAAAATTCAGCTTTGATCACAGAAATAAATTACATTAAAAAATATATAAAATAGAAAACAGTTATTTTAAATAGTAAAAATATTTCACAATTTTACTGTTTTTGCTGCACTTCGGATCAAATAAATGCAGGATTGAAGAGCAGACGAGACTTCTTTAAAAAAACATTACTGTTCAAAAACTTTTGACTGGTAGTGTATATTTAATATATATATATATATATATATATATATATATATATGTGTGTGTGTGTGTGTGTATGTGTGTGTGTGTGCATTTTTTTCTGGATAGTTGACAGACAAATTTAGTTTTGCAGAAACGTTCATACATAGGATTAATTTAAATTAGTTTATAACTAATGTCATTTAAGGTTTACACTAAAGGTTTTTAAGGTCATTCAAAGCATAAATTCAGTCAAGTGTGTCCAAACTTTTTACTGGTAGCATAAGTGCTAAATTTATTATTGCCTTCACGGCTCATTTTTTACTGTTACTGTTACTGTTAATATTTAATGTTTGCTACCATCCCTCTAGTTTGCAGTGGGCTGGGAATGGGGCCTCTGGCCAATGTCCTTTCAATCAATGCCAGCAACATTGATTCCTTTGAGAACTGCACAAAAATCAGCGGAGGTGTTGCAATTCTCACCACCACATTTAATGGGTGAGAAGGATGTTTCACACTCTCTGATAACCAAGAATCGATTGCACATTGCTTAGTACCATTCCATGTTGCTTAAAGACAATAATAATATGAATATTTTGCATTTTTGAGTTATTTAGATTAATGTGATTGAGCCAAATCTTTTACAAACACTTTGATATCCTTTTTATTACTATTATTGTTTACAGTGACCAGCATACTAAAACTCCAGGACTGGACCCGGCCAAACTCAACGTATTCAAAACTGTAAAAGAAATCACTGGTGAGAATGCAGTGGTTTGATATTGGACTTTTGTAATGGTTAAAATGGTGTTTCATGTAGGAGACCTTTAGCCCCTCAGTGTTCGTAAACATTTCTGAAGATATTCTTCCTGTCCTAACTCAAAGGCTACCTGGTGATTCAGCAGTGGCCGAAAGACATGCCGTCCCTCAGTGCCTTTGAAAACCTTGAGGTCATCCGTGGACGTACAAAAAAGCAGTAAGTTAATAAAAATACTGCAGTCTCAAATATGTCAGCAATCTCAGAGAATTTCAACACATTATGATAAATTACTGTCTGAGTCTGTTTAATGCATAAAGACACCCCGTCTCTTCTTCCCACAGAGGTGCATTCAGCTTTGCAGTCACCCAAACTGAAATCACACATTTCGGCCTGCGTTCTCTGAGGGAGATCAGTGACGGTGACGTGGTCGTCTCTCAGAATAGGCATCTCTGCTACACCAGCCTTGACCACTGGAAACGCTTCTTTAAATCTCAACAGCAGACTGCCAAAATGTTAGGAAATGCTGGTGTTGCCACCTGCGGTAAAGAATGATCACAATAACACCTATCAAATAATTTCAATTTAGTTCACCCAAAAATGACAATTCTGTTGAAAGATACTTTCCCATGTGCCATTTCGAACCTGTATTGTGTCAAAGCACCAAAGGAGAATCTTTAAACAATCTTTGAGCAGTCCTTTTCCAAAGACAGTTCATAGTGACCACATATGTCAATCTCAAAAAAACACACAAAACATCCACAAATGTCGGTTATATAGTTTATGGAGTTTCCTCATTGAATCAGACTCCTTTTATCTGAATGTCTTACACTTAAAAATCATTAAGTACATTAATGATATCTGCTTTGTTCTGTTCTGTTTACCCTGGGGGGTTATTATTGCTGCTCTCCCTGCTCATTCATGACATGCTGCATGGATGAGCAGAGAGTTTTTTTGACTGAAGGTTGATTTAAAAGGTTGATCTGTCTTTGTGTTAAAATCTGTGTTAAATGTTTGTGTTACAGCAAGTCAAAACAGCACGTGTGATGAGATGTGCACAAGTGATGGCTGCTGGGGTCCCGGTCCCACTATGTGCTTCATCTGTAAGCATTACGCCCGTAAAAAATACTGTGTGGCTTCCTGCAACCTGCTGGCTGGGTGAGTGAGGGCTCTATTATGTCTTCTCAGTTTATCCATGTTTAAACTCAATATAATAGCTCTGCACATTTCTGAATGCGACAATCTTTAAAATTAGACCGCATTTTTAAAACAGGTTATAATAAAACCTACATTAAATAATGACAAACCCAAAAAGGACAATTCTGTCATTGTCTCATGCTATACCAATATTTTAGTAAGATTTCCAATAGAGCATTTTTTCCTTTAGCTATATTTTTTGTGTTAAAGGGTTAGTTCACCCAAAAATGAAAATTCTGTCATTAATTACTCACTCTCATGTTGTTCCAAACGCGTAATAATTTTGTTCATCTTTGGAACACAAATCAGTGGAGAAAAAAAGAGCTTTCTGACCCTCTAGAGACAACATCGCAACTACCAGGTTCAAGGCCCAGAAAGGTAGTAAGGACTAGGGTTGCCCTCTACTAATGATTTTTCTGGTTGACTGGTAGTTTTTCATTATAAGTTTATTAATAACCATATAAATCATAAAAATTAGCCTTTAATTGCCTACATAACCTAATAAGGGCTCAAGCGCACACAAAATAAAAAGCTTGCCACAGCGCACCGAAAGATAAAATAATTATGAATGTGTCTGGGAAAAACAGCAAGGAGACTGCATTAACGTTTTAATAATTCATAACTAGTGCATAAACTAGTGCTTTCTGTATTTTCGGCTTAAGAGATACTGTTTGCTTTCTTTATATTACAAAAGCACAACGTTTTGTTGTTATTGTAAGTGCACACAAATTAACAGAGTCTTTACAGATTCGAAAGCTGTATTACTTTTATCTGTATGACCAAAAAAGACGGAGTATTTTAAGAGCAAGTGACCACACTGGTGCCTCCATCTGTCATGCAGTAAGCACGCTACTATTCAGCTTCCACACTCTGCACAGACACTTCAGTCGTGCACATTTTTCTAGGTTAACATTAGATTGAGTGGCCATGTAAAGTTGCATACATCTTTCAGATGAAAAGGCATACTTGAGGTCAACGAATGATAGGTGAGTGTTTGGATGTCCTACCCAATGTACTATATTACCACATAGACCAGCTATTAACGATCTGTCTATCACGGACTGCGTGACTTCGCCACTTTGGAACATCATGAGGGTGACTAATTAATGATTGAATTTTCATTTTTGGGTGAACTAACTTTTTAAGTGTTTTAAAGTGTTACCATTTTTTTGTTCAGTCATGATTGACCGGAATGGATTTCTGTCCATACAGTGAGCCACGTGAATATGAGGTCAATAAAACGTGTGTCGAATGCGACCCTGAATGTCTGCTCATGAATGAAACCCTGACCTGCACCGGCCCTGTAAGTATCAAACCAGTCCTACAGTACCACATGTTCTGCTGTTAGCTCACAGTGTTTATTCTTATTTGTAAAAAAAAATGCCAGTGCACCAGTCTATCAAACCAATGTTTTCTGTCCCAGTTGTGTCCTGGAGACACATCATTAAATTCACATCACTTGAAGAGTGTAGAAAAGTTGCTTGTTGCCATCTAATTGCCAGCTTTTGTCCAGGGACCCGACAAATGTACAGTTTGTGCAAACTACAAAGATGGACCACACTGTGTAACACGCTGCCCACAAGGCATACCGGGAGAGAAAGACATACTCATTTGGAAATATGCTGACGCCATGCGAGTGTGCCAGCCCTGTCATGAGAACTGCACCCAGGGGTAAGAGAGACATCGTATATGATGCTTTCATTTAAATGTAATGACATGAAACAGTCATTTGTGTAATTTAACCAGGTCCATCAGGGATTGTAGCTTGTACTAGTTGTGATTGATGGATTTTATGTTTTGTTTTGCAGATGTACTGGACCTGATCTGAAAGACTGCAAAGATTTCAAAGGGTAAATATAGCTGCAAGCAGCGATGATGGGCCCTCGCCATCAGTGCAATCGCCATGCCGGTAGCATTAGGAAAACGGTGCCCAGCAGGCACATGCATTTACAGTAACCCTCTGGCAGTTTGGATTTAAGGGTTTCAGCAATGAAAG
>JAHKKF010493051.1:0-14943 GCA_019740295.1 Labeo calbasu
ATGTGTATTATGTCTATGGTGGAAACGAACTAGCTGTTTCCCGAACACGGTCGCATCTCCGTCGTTTGAACCACATTAGTTCAACAATGTTGGGCGTAGTTAATGACGTCACCGAGTAATAACTTATGCTATTTAACTTATTAGAGATCTCTGAAAGCAGCTATATTGAACATGGCATCCGATTACTAAGTTACTGTTTTGTTCCCTGTCATTTCGCTTTATTTGATGTTTGATTCATCGCGGGTTCCCTCGAGGTTCCCGTAGGCATGTATGCGCATGCGCACTATTCAAAAACGGCGCTTGCAGAGTAAGCTTAAAAAAAAACAGATTAAAATGCATTTATATTTTGATCGAGTGAAAGGTATAGACTGCACTTCATGTTAACTTGCTTATTGTGCTCAAGAGCATAATATATCGAACCCATATGTCTTACTATGACATACTATGACTTACGATGCTTTTGGGAAACGCACCACAGAACAGTCTGGTATAGAAAATCTCCAAATTTTGAATTGAATTCTGAAAATTTTAAAGTAAACAGTTTAGCTAAAAATATTCGCTTTCTATGCAAAATACTTGCCATTATATGCTACTTTGGCTTGTGATATACAGCCTTTTTATTGAACATTGGCGTGTATGTAGTAATGATATTTATGTTATGCACACTTTAAAAAGTGAAACCACAAATATTTGTAATACTTTTAATTAAAAACATAAAACACATTTTCATGTTAGCTGACAAAATGTTTTCCTGACAGTGTAAAATGATAAAATGCCAAATCCATAAAATGATTTGGCATTCATTTCTTATTTTTCAGATGCCGGAATGATTCATGTTGAAACAGAGACAGAATCTGCAGAGGGAAAACAAGATCACCAGTCTGAACATTTCCAATTGCAGTGAGTCTCGTGCATAATCTTTTCCTTTTGACTAATCTTGTGCACTGGGGAATGTGTTTTCATGAAAAGCACCGTTGTTTCTGGGATTAGAACATGTTTCTTGCCTAATTCTGTCTCATAAGCTTGATGTAGACCTTTATCTCATATCAGATGATTTCCCTATGTGGAAAATAAAGTACACTTTATTCCCTGGGTGTGCCAAACTGAACATTCTGGTTAAGATAAAATTAATGAATATACTGCAGAGATGGTAAACTCTTATTGCATTCTTAAATCTGACATTTAAAAGCCAGCTTTGATGTACAGTCAGTGTAATGGCACTTACATGCAATTAAATATCTTGAAAGTTCACCCACAACCTCAAAAAATAAGTTATACAGTTCCTTTCAGAACTCCATATATGGAAACAGCTTAACACTTAATAAATGACAGCCAACAAATTCTCTTCTTAAATGTGCTCGACACGGATAAAATTGGACACCATTCTGTGACATTTTCTTTAGTAGCAGCTTATGTGCTTTGTCAAAACATCAGTTTAGAAATTTTATTACTTGCTGAAATCTTCTATATTAAATATAAAAGACCTAACTACCACAAACACAGACTCCACACTCAGGTCCACAGACACTCCACAAAAATACAGCAAGGATGACAAGCACACAATGCCAATAAGCAAACAGCATATCTGTTAGAAATTACCAGGACATTAACTCTTATCACATTCTTTAGTTTATTTGGCCTTGTTCTCAACAGCAGAAGTCTCAATCTTTTGGCCAGTGAGCAGCTGCCAGATACCTCCTCTGTAGTTCTCATTGCCAAGGGAGTAAACAAAGACGTTGAAAGTCGGTGATGTCTTAGCCAAAATGGGTGCGATCTGTAAGAATACATTCAGAGCAGATTCATATTATACAGACATTGTTGAATAAATAGTTTAAGAGAAATGTCACGTATCAGTTCCTATGTTAACACTACAATCTGTACATTTATTTGATCGAAAATGAATATTTTATGATTTTTTAGAAGCCATTACTCCAGTGTTCAGTATCACACAATCCTTCATAAATCATTCTGATACGCTGATTTGGTGCTAAAGTAACAAGAAAACAGTTGTGTTGCGTAATGTTATTGTGGAAACTGTCATACAAATTGATACAAATTTACATTTGATTAAAAAAATGCTTTAAAACATGATTTCCCCACCATTCTCAATTTAGGAGAGACAATGGTTGCGTTCTCCACAGCAGCATAGTAAGCCAGGATACCATAGGGGCCCCAGCAAAACAGCATGGTCTTCAAAGGAGTGCCACAGTTGAACTGCACATAGAGAGCAAGCAGGAGATTTAGCCTTAGATGGATTTCTAAGTCACATGCTGCAGAGTTAACTTTGATGTAACATATACACCATTACACATTCTACTGTTCTGGTGAGCGAACGAGGAAACAAAAAACACACAAAATGAGATAATTGGAACTAATGTAATAAGCTCAATTAGGCATGAAGGCTCAACAAAGATGTAATGAAATGACCTACATACTACAGGCGGTAATAGAGTACAGTAGTACTTTATTTTTATTGTTATCATTATTTTTATATTTCAGCTTTATTCAATTTAACAAAATGGTTGCAATAGTTTTATTTAAGGATAATAACTCTGTTATGTGTTAATAATAAAACTGTTCTGTGGGGGTCTTAGCTTTCTAAGGAAATCCCCTTTCTTTTCTATCACTTTGATATTGGTATGCATGTTTTTTTTGTTGTTTTTTTTTTCGTGTTACATAATAGTTCTGTCCTGGAGAAGAGTTGAGTAGCTGTTGCAGAGATGCCTTTGTGCTCCCAGGCAAAACGTCTTTATTGACCTACTCAATCCCTGTGAATAACAGGGTCTTATGCAATGTGAGGGGAAATGTATACTCTGTTCTTTTCATGCACCCTCTGGTCTCACATGTCAAATTCTAATATGCTACAGAGGATACTTTACCTTGGCCTGGCCAGTCTTCTTGAATTTCCTATCAATGGACTGATAGGAAGACAGCACAACAAACATCTGAATGCCCATGTTAAAGATGGACATGGGGATCAAGTAAGACACGTAGTTCCTGTGTAAAAGGACAGACACAATTACATTATAGGTCTTATTTCACAGTGAACAGATTTACAAAGAAATGAGTCATGTGACCTCTCCATGACCCTAATATTGCTTTTTATGTTTGCAAATATGGGTCAGAACGCATATTTGAATACACTACCAGTCAAAAGTTTTTGAACCGTAAGATTTTGAATGTTTTTTTAAAGTATCTTCTGCTCACCAAGCCTACATTTATTTGATCCAAAGTACAGCAGTAAAAATAGTCAAATTTTTGAAATATTTTTACTATTTAAAATAACTGTTATACATTTTAAATTTTTATAAATTTTACAGTTCTGAACATATTTTAAAATGTAATTTATTCCCGTGATCCTGTGAATGCTGATTTTCGGATTTTTCTATTTATCAAAGAATCCAACTGCTTTAAAAATTGATAATAATAATAATCTTAAACAGCAAATCAGCATATTAAAATGATTTCTGAAGAATCATGTGAGACTGAAGACTGGAGTAATGATGCTAAAATATTTTGCTTTAATCACAGGAATAAATTACATTTTAAAATATATTTAAATAGAAAGCAGTTATTTTAAATAGTAAAAATATTTCAGAATTGTACTGCTTTTGCTGTATTTTGGATCAAATAAATCCAGGCTTGAAGCAGAGGAGAATTTAAAAAAAAAAAAAAAAAAAACATAAAAACTTTTGACTGGTAGTGTACATGGGTCCATATGTGGCCACTGCCACTACTGAGCATTGTTTCATCTTATAATCATACATAAATGATGTGAATTATGAATATAGTGATTAACTGTGCATCTTACCTGTCACCTTTGCTGTAGTCAAGTGTGCAGCAGGTCCTCAGTGGCTCATAGTCATACTCTCCCCAGCCAATCAGAGGCATAGCGGCCCAGAAGGCAGTGAAGAGCCAAATGAAAATAACCAGGGCGATAACACTGCTCCACTGCAACTTTGTCCCTAAAAACACAAGGTTTTAGTACAATAATACAAGTTGTGCTGTGTACTAAATTGTTTTAATTAATAAACCTAAACAATTCCGTTACTCTGTTCAAGGGTTTGAAACATGTAAACGTGTTTTTTTTTTTTTAGATTTTACAATAAAACAAGAGTGGTACAGCTAATTATTAGCTGACAATCTTTAGACATTCATGTTCATACATATACATAAGAATAAAGACAAGAAAAAACATATCTGCGTAAAAAAAAAAAGTAGGAATATTTTATAAAATGACGTTAGAAGGAAATAGACAACACTGAACACTGGTTGGGGGTTAAAGTTAAAGTTTAGAATGGTTGTGTATGTTACTTTTATCATTGTTGATTGATTTTGTTACAGAATTTACATTTACACTCCACAACATATCAGACCCAAGTTGCTCAGTGTTCACATATTAATTTAAAATAGCCATTCACTGACATTCTGAAAAGAATGGCCTTTGGTGAAGCCTATGTGTACTATAAATGCCTTCAGCTGGTGGTCTTTGCAACATGGGTGGGCTGAACTAGAACAAAGCATGTAAAGTGGTGAGAAGAATCTCATTCTTTCTTTTACTTTTCTGTTACTCACTTGTGCAGTACTGGTGGTATCTGTCCCAAGCAATGGCTGCAATAAAATGAATGCTGGCGAGAGCAGTCATAAAGCCCTGAAAGCCATGGGTCTGACATCCGTCTGATCCATAAGGCCAGTATCTGTAGTTTCAAGAAGATAAATATAAAAAAAAAAAAATCAGAGTTTGCTGGTTGATGTTCTTATGTTGTTTATGCGTATTAAAAGCATTCAATTAATAGTGATATGTAATGTATTTTTCTAACTTGTGTTCTATTTATAGAATATTTAACCACATCTTTGCTTGATTCAGTAAATATGGAAATCTAACATGTGTTTTAGAACATGGTAGTTGGTTTGTGGCCAAAACTGCTCATTATGGCTTTCCAAAAAAAAAAAAAAAACAGATTTTTTTCAGGTCTAATATGGTCTAACTTGCACTAGCTAATGACTAGTCTTAGCCTCAAACGTCAAGCCCATGGACTGTTGGCTGAATGTAAAAGGCACACAAAAGTGGAAACACTTCAGGAGATTCGAAGTCGTCATCGGATTGGTTAGATTACACAGGATTTCCGGCAGACGTGTGTGTCGCGTTCTTTAACGTTCCATGGAAACAAAAATGCGGTCACGCCAAACCCCCTCAGGAAAGAGGAAAGCTGTTGTATTTACAACTGTGACGATGAGCACTTAGGATCAACTAACACTAGATTTTCAAAATTATGTGAAAAATGTACATTTCACGGCATAGAATCTTTAAAATATGTCTGAGAATTTTACACACTGGTCTGGCTTCAAAATATCTCGAAACAATGGTGAGCCGATATTCCTCTCTCAGGCCTTTGAGGTCGTCCGCTCAGTTGTTTTTTAGTGGTTCGTAGAACCAGATGTAAACTCAAATATGATCGTGCTTTTTCAGTTGCCACCCCCAAACTCTGGAACGCCCTACCTATGCATATAAGATCTGCTCAGACCATTTCAATTTTTAAAACGTTGTTAAAGGGTCATTTATTGTCACTTGCTTTTAATAAGCCAGAGTTTAAATATTAATTGGTTTTGTAATTAATATTGTGTTTTGGTGGGTGTATTGTATTGTATTGAGCCTATCCTTGTTATTTTTATTTTTTATGCTTGTACAGCACCTTGATTGTATAAACGTGCTTTAAAAATAAACTCAATCTGTTATTGTGGCGACATTTCCACGCCCCTAAACATGACGCGACTCAAAACAAAACATGATTGGTTGCTTTACCTGTCAGTCATATGGCCTCGTGGGCGGGCCTTGGCCATTCAAAGCGGCCAAAGTTCCCAGACCTTCTGCCGTCAGTCTAAAGGTCTGGCTACGTGAAACTATCTAATGACTAACGTGGAAAACGAATGACAAACAGTTGGAAACCAACTACCATGCTGGATTTTCCAACAATGAATTCCTGCTGACCAAAATAATAATTATTAAAATAGTCTTCCAGTCTGGCCAAGCTGGTGCTCCGCTGGTTGTCACTGCCAGGGGCAGCCAAAAATGCCCCAAACCTCTCTAAAACCAGTCTGACCAGACCGAGAGAACAGCTAAAACCAGAAAATCACCTTGAATTATGCTATTTATCATGGATGTAATTAAAAGATCTATTTCGTTATAAAGACAACTGAAAAATCCTGCAACCCATACTATCCCTTTAACTTACCAACTGCACGTGACCCATTCATTACGAAAAAATAGCCCTATTCAGCAGCATTACATCACAGCTGTATTTACACACTACGTCCGTGACGCAGCATCGCCTCTAGGGCTTCCGTCAACAACAACACACAACCGTGCGGGTGCTCACCTCAAAAAACTGGAGAAAGCAGCAACAGTGGCGTTCATAGAAATACCCATATCTGCCATGGCCAGACTGAAAACGAGAAAATTACTTGGGGTCCGTAATTCTCTTATTTTAAGAAAAGCAACAACGGTGACTGCATTCAGGAAGAACCCGAGGAGACCTTCAGAGGACACAGAAAATGTGTGAACATTAGGAGCCTTCTCGACGTCCCAAAACAGCACTGTTACACAACAGTAACATACATTCAGTGACTAGTCTTAAGACAGATAGTTAAATCACCGCTGTTTATTTTTTCTATCGTTTTTCTATAGTTCCTGGATAAAGCGCATCCTATCGAGCCTATGCATATATCCCTTTTTTTCTTAAACCTGAACATGACTCTTACCCTCCACGAGCAGACAAGATCCCAGGGAGAACACATCAAACTCGGAGAATCCCTCCGGTAATGGATACGACGTCACCATTTTGAACGCAATTTTGACACCGAACTGTGCAGAACCACAGTCCGCTCGCGCGCGCGATGTGCCTCAGTGTGTTCAATCAAAGCCTGCTTTTAAAGGAGCATTTCACGTGAAAAAGCATGAACGTAATTATGTAAAGCCCTCTCCCTCTGCCTCAATCCGCGCAAGAATGTCTTAATGAATATAACAACTCCTACCATTGACCTCAAATACGCATTTACACTGGGCGACCGTAAAGCGCTCATTCAGTTACACAACAAGCCTTTGTGTGTCGGACGCTTGAGCGCTCTGATAATAAGACGGGGGTCGATGAGAACCAGTCCAGTCTGTGCCAATCCAGTGTGTCGTGTTCTGTTTGCTGGCTGCACAACAGGTGTTGTCGAGCTGTCACTCCTCACACTAATGAACATTGTATATAGACTGTTTTCACAGGGATGATTAGAGTAACTGCATTTACAATGACGTTTTTCAACTGTAGAATACATTAGAGAAAATAACTGAATAATGAATAGATCTTGTCTTTACAAATTGAGTTGTTCTAAAAAAATATTTTTGGGATCATTAACAACATCCTGTACAATCTTAATCATAAGCTGTGTTCAATGCTGAAATAAAAACATTTTTCAGACAATTGCCAATCTAAATTCTGTTTATCAAAAGCGCCTTTGTTTCCAGATTGCATTCAAGTTTCAAAGAGTAACACTGATACACTAACCTACTTTTTGGTTTTGCAAATCTACAATCATCCGTGTTCTATCACAAGAAGTCCTGTGTAATTCCACATACAAGGTCTTATAATTTCTAAATGAAACATGAAATTGCAAAATTCAAATTTAGAAATGTAGAGCTTATCATACATGCCATAAAGAAGATGCATGTTGTTCAGTCAAAGATTATGAGGTTATGAAACCTGAGAAATATGATTTACCTGTTAAAAATGCCTAGTCATATGACCATACAAAATCTTTTTTTTCCCACTCAAATTTCCACATACTGGTTGAGTACAAAAAAGTACTGTTTTAAATATTGATAAAAATAATATTAATAATACAAAATGTTTCTTGAACAGAAAATCAGCATATTAGAATGATTTTTGAAGGATCACGTGACTTAAGATTGAAGTAATGATGCAAAAAAAAGCTTTGAAATCACAGGAATGAATTACATTTTAAAATGCATTCAAAGAGAAAACAGTTATTTTAAATAGTGAAAATATTTCATGATTGTATTGTTTTTTAATGTACTTTGGATCAACAAATCAAATTAATGTAGGCTTGGTAGAAGAGACTTCTTTAAAAAAAAAAAATAGTCAAACTGGATTTACTGTATATACCACAGATTAACAATGTTTTATATGCATTAAGTCAAATGATTTTACATTATTTGGTTAAAAAAAAGTGTTTGAAAGATAAATTGTCTTTTAAATGCAGTGACTTGAACTCTCTAAACTGAGATTTTCACACATTATGATCCATACACATGTTCCTCACATACAAGTCTCATATTTAATAACTTTTAAAAGATGAATTTGGTTTTGCTAGTGAAAATTAGATTAGCCAGTTTACATGAATGTAACTTGTAAGCTTTTAAGCTGTAAGCTTTTACTGAATTCTCTAGCTACACTTTACAACTCTGAGACTCACAAAACGTTCTTTAGAGGGCATAATGTGATCTTAGTAGGTGTTTGAGAGAGGTTTAAAAAGTCAGAGGTTAAATTAAATGTTTATCATTTTCTAACTTGATATATTTCAAAACAATATGATGATATCTTCCCTCAAGCTCTCATGGCAGAGTAGAGAAATTCTGTTTTATATTTACAACTTGGCACTAAAGAACCGACGACCTGGTTCCAAGGTTCAACCCATGTTGTGTTTGCAAACCTACAGTAGCATAAACAAACAGACTTCTGGCAAAAATAACTCTTGTGGTCCAACAGTTACTGGAAAACAGTCGCATTACTAGTTCTATACCAAAGAAGGATTTACATGTAACCCTTTCAGCAACAAAATCTGTGGAAAGTTTTAACTCCTCTGCATGTGGTCCTTTTTCCAGAAACTCAGGAAACCTTTGAGATACTTATTAACATTTCCTGTGCTTTTCTTGTTTACTGTTTTGAGCTTATGAGGTTTAATTTATTTTTTCTTAGATTGCCTTGTATCTGTCTATTAAGAACAGTTGATTTTGCAAACCCTAACAACAGGATTTTAGGAAGAGCAAGCTGCCTGTCAGCCAAGGCCTAACAGGATTACATGCCGGAAAATATTTTAAAAATCCTATCGTTCATGCCACTCAACAATAGCTGTGCACTAAGTTGGACGTCCAAGTCTGAGAGACAACTCTCCTGCTGATGATACTTTGCACATTTTATAGCAGGGAAATATTATTTACAACATTGTTAAATTAGATAGATAGCAGTCTTTCAACACTCCCTGGTCTCCCCTGCAAGAATACCTAGGCGACAGTGACTGGTACAGCCAGAACACACCAGCTTCCAAAAAGACCATAAGCTCTTACACAATCTAGAAGTGATGTAACAAATTTCATAGTTTAGCTGTCAGGTAGAGCATGGTTTGAAAGAGAGCTAGATGGGGGATGGCCATTAAACATTATGGCCAATTCCGAAATATTTCCTCCCTATAATTAACAGCTGTATCTCTGTGTAGCCTATCAGATTCCAAGAGGCATCCGCATCTAAATGAAAATAACGCGTGTGCTTTCGCTAATCCTCATCTGTCCTTTTTATCTGCTGGACTCATAGCAGTCAGATCACTATGGGACATCGGAGCAGAGAGACGATGACACACTGGTTATTTTTCCCATAATTGCAAGTGGATGGTTCTCTATTAAAACTACGTTCGGCGGTGTTTTGCTGACACTAGTAGCGAAATGTCTCTTACCGTTTTTTTGAGTCTGCTACTGGCATCTGGTGGCTTTCCACTTGTTCGGAGCACCTGTCCTACCCAATGCAGCTGTTTTTATCATAACCTAAGTGATGGATCAAGAGCCAGGTCAGTCTGTGTTTTATTATCTTACCTTTTTTTTTTTTTTTTTCAATTCATGCAATGCCTTTTCCATACTTAAAATGCGGTGCACTTGCGCATTTTGTTTTTGTTTTTTCGCATTTTACATACATATGGTGTGCAATACACTTTAGAATATGTATTTACACACAAAATGTATGTATGTCTTTATTAATTTATTTCAGTACTTTTTAAGGTTTGAAAATATGGCAATTTAAATCAGTCAAATTAATAATGAGAACAAGAGCTTCCATTTTCATTGCGCAGTGTACATTTGAACACAAATAATCACTAATGTTTAAAATTTGTGATTTTTTTTTTTTTTTTTTTTTTAGAAGCATTTGTATCGTCAGTCAAAACCGCTGGTTTTAAAGATCCATATGCGCATGCTTTCAAATCCCTGATTATCACTCTTTATTCTCGTTTGTAATGCGTTTTGCAGGAGCGTGATTTGCAACGATCCCGAGATTTCCCTGGTGCCCGCCACGTTCCCAGGCGACACCTCGAAACTTCGGATTGAAAAGACTGCCATCAAGAGGATCCCGAGCGAGGCTTTTAGCTATCTCTCTAATTTAGAGTTCCTTTGGATGTCTTTTAACGTTTTATCCTCTCTCAACTCGGACAGTTTCCGGGGCTTGTACAGTTTAGAGGAACTAAGGCTCGATGGAAATTCGCTCACTTCGTTTCCGTGGGAATCCCTCATGGACATGCCCAGTCTGAGGCTATTCGATATACACAACAACCAGCTGTCCTCAGTACCATCTGATGCTGCTCTCTACATGAAAAATTTAACCTACCTGGATTTATCCAGCAATAATCTGCTGACAGTGCCATCTGAGGTCCTCAATACTTGGTTGACAGTCAAACCCATCCAGGGAGCAGAAAGTTCAAAAATGATTCTTGGTAATTTTTTTTCTTCATCCTCCTTTCTTAATTTAATATTTTGAGGTTACTGTATATATTAAATATTTGTATATTAAATTACTTAAATATATGTTTATTTAAAATGTCCTGTTTTACTTGCCCTTTCTTTGCAATTATTTGTGAAATTTACTAGCAGTTTCTGACGGATAATCATTGAAAAGTAAATCCTGCACCAATTTTTTTCAGTATATATTTTCAGTATAAATACATTATAAAAAGTATTGCATAAAAACACATAAAATACAAAAAAATCCCTTAATTTCTTAAGAAATCTTTTAGATAAATGCTCTTACAACCATTACTTTTTATTACAATTATAAAGGTTTTCATAATTTAAGAGTTTGTTGTAACTTGCCACTGATCATTTGTTTTTGCCCCAGGTCTTCATGACAACCCCTGGTTGTGCGATTGTCGCTTATACGACCTGGTCCAGTTCCAGAAGTCTCCCAGTCTGTCGGTGGCCTTCATTGACACCAGGCTCAGGTGTTCCGATCCAGAAAGCCTCTCTGGCGTTCTTTTTAGCGATGCCGAGCTCAGGCGCTGCCAGGGCCCTCGTGTCCACACGGCCGTAGCTCGTGTACGGAGCGCAGTGGGCAACAATGTCTTGCTGCGATGCGGAACCATTGGGGTTCCCATCCCTGAGCTGGCCTGGAGAAGGGCAGATGGGAAGCAACTGAATGGGACAGGTGAGTCAGCACAGTGGCTAAGCAGCATTAGCCAGAAGTGCTAATGCACAGTGATTACACTGCTGGCACGGACACAACAATGCACTGTGATTACACAATACTAATTGTGAATGTACTCAAGCGTTCTGCTTTTTCCTTCAAATTTTGCAGCTCAGCTGGAGAATTCGAAGGAGGGAATAGTTTGGTCTATTTTGAGCGTGCCTGCCGTGTCCTATCGTGACACGGGAAAATACATCTGCAAAGCAACGAATTATGCAGGGAGTGCAGAAGCGGTCATTTCTTTGATTATAAGCGATGCACCCAAAGCTGAGAATCCAACTGTGGCGCCAAAAACCAAAGTGAAGTCCAAGAAGCCAAACCCAATAGTCAAGGCAGCCTATCAAGAAAAACACATCGCCACGTTTGTTTCTCCAACGCCGAACAACGCGCTACAACCCGGTGCCACCGGGAGCTACACAGGCCCATATCCAGGTATGGAAAGCGACAATGCTGCAAACAGTCGGACGAATACCCAAACGGCCAGTCCTGATGGGTTCCTAGAAACCAATCTGAGCAACCTGGCTGCAAACACGTCCTCACTGCAGCAAGATCCTGACAGGGTTGTGCGCTCTGTTAAAGTGATTGGCGATACGGACTACACTGTGTGTTTGAACTGGAGGGCACCGACCGCCAAGAACACGACGGCTTTCAGCGTCCTCTACGCCGTGTTTGGCGAGAGGGATATGCGCAGAATTAATGTCAGTCCAGGCAACAACCGGATCATCATCGAGGGACTGGTTCCAAAAACCAAATACATCGCCTGCGTGTGCGTCAAGGGGCTGATCCCCAGAAAGGAGCAGTGTGTAATCTTCTCAACAGATGCGGCGGCAAGCGCTAATGGAACCCAAAAGCTCATTAATGTAGTAGTAATCACAGTTGCCTGCGTGATAGCCGTGCCTCTGACTGTGATCGTGTGCTGCGGGGCACTTAAGAGGAAAATCAAGAAGTTTCTGGGCAAGAAGTCCAAAGACATTCAGGACTCATATGTGACGTTTGAGACTTTGTCTCCCAGCACCAAGGCTAAAGGCTTGGAGGGGGAATATCTCAACAGACTGAATGCAGAAGAGTCCAACAGACTGCTGTCGGCCCGGTCCAGCCTAGACTCGGAGTCCACGGCCAAGATTGAGGGACAGCCGAACGAATACTTCTGCTGACAATATCCCTCAGCCACAATTCCACCACGCAGCCACCACAGTATCCAGGCCCAGCCGCAGTACCTGAGTGCACATAATCTGTACCAGCAGTACATGACTGGCCATCCATGAAGAAGTTTCTGGATACTTAGCATAAGTAGCAAAGTGCACAAGCGAAGACTTTTATGTTCTCTTGATAACGTTGCTCTTTGTTACTGTGCTTTTGGACTTGGTTCTAAACTAAGCCTTTGGCTGGTGGTGGGGTTGTGGCTGAGCAATCCCAGGAACATGTAGATATAGACTTTTACCCCTTCTGACAGTGCTAGGAGAAACTGATTCAAAGGGAAATGTTCATATGAATTCTTGTCTATTTGTATATATGAAAAAAAAAAAAACTATTAATATGTAATAATACTAATATATATGTAATATGAGTCTAGTGTAATATAATGAAAACATATCGCTTTTCATACACTGAAAAAAAGAATCAATAAACACTGATGTGGAAACAATTTTCATTTAGAAATTACCAGTAAATTTTACAACTAATTACAAAGAAACAGCAAGTAACACTTTAGCCCCTTCCACACATACAGCCTTTACTGGTAAATTACCGTTAAGAGATCATGTGCGAACAGGACCGTTTCAGAAATACCGGTAAATTTGTTTTGGTAATTTACTGGTATGAGAAATTGTAACATTACAAGTAAATTACAGGTAATGTGCTCTGTGTGAACGCAGAACGAGATTCACGTATGAGTTCAGGAAATGCTAAGACATCAACTCCGCGCCAATCGTAACATTATGACGCAGATAACGCATTTACTCCATGCTGTGTAGTTTAGTTTAAAGTCTAATACCATAGCTGTGTCCGAAATCTTTCACTCGTTCACTAATCCCTATATAGTGTATGGCAGTTGAGTGCACTATATCAGAAGAAGTGGTGGACGGCGACAAATCTTCGTACTTTTATCTTACAAGTACCTTATTTTAGAAAATAATATTAATAACAATAACAATTCTAACTTGCCTGCTCTCGCTCTCTTTTCCAGCTTGCTGGTTCTCCGCATTGGATTATGGGAATAGTGCTTCGGCGAATGTACATCGGTTGTACACTCAAAATCAGAATGCATTGTGGGTATAAGGTTAGGTTTACACTAGTGCATTTTTGTTTGCATTTGCTAAAAATACGCCTATTGTTTACAGTACTCTGGCGTTTTTGACCCTCAAAAACAAAGACTTTTGAAAATGCTACAGACCCCGTTTTAGCTTTCAAACTCTGAGGTTGCATTTCAGTTTAAATTGACCAAAATTAGACTTTTGAAAACGACGACATGGCTGCCAACATTCACTCTGCGTATCCTTGACGACCATGTAAATAAAAACATCATGCTCATTTGTTGCGTCTCACTTCGGAGGCTCACTTAAAAAAAAGTAACTGATAAATTGCGAAGTAAAAAATGAAATTACAGTATTTTTGTACCCCAAGGTATAACAGTCAATCATTTTATTACAGTTACTCACCTTGAATAAGACATACTTGATAATGTATGTAGCCTGAATGGTCATGTGACATGCATTTTTAGTTGTGTATTGTAGACAGATTTTTTTTTACATGCAGTAAAAACACCAGTGTAGACAAGGTTTTCATTTTAAAACAAAAATGCACTAGTGTAAACAGGGCTTAAAGTAGTGAACGAATGTTGGGAATGAAGTCGTTCACTCACAGTTCGCACAGCTCTACAAAATGTCTGACACCCGATATAGTGCACTTTATAGGGGATAGGGAGCGGTTTCAGACAGAGCTCATGTCTCTGGGCCAAAAGCAGCTGCATATATATGAATGTTTGATGCAAAATTGAAAACATCAACAAAACGCTGACCGCGCACAACACTGAGAGACGCAGCCGTTTAGGTGTTATTTCCAGTTAATGATGTCCCAGAATTTACAGGTATTTTGAAACTGATGTGTGAATGGTGCTTTACCGGTAAAAGACGGAACAACATTTTTTTTGTATTTACCGGTAAAGTAATTCCGGTAATTTTACGCCAAGTTACTAGTATTACTGTGTGAAAGGGTCTATTGAACTCAACATTAAATCATGTTTTCTCCAATAATCTTTATTTACAACTTTTAAAAACATTTTTTACAGTGTATGCACCATGTGTATGTGACATTTCTGTTTACCATGTGAAACTTGTGCCACCTGAACCATTCAGAACTTTTCTGTCCCAGGTTGCTCAGTAGTACCCTTTTATGCTTCAAAATAAATTTTGTATATATATTTTAAAAAAGTGTTTTTTTT
>JAHKKF010493052.1:0-14304 GCA_019740295.1 Labeo calbasu
AACATTAAGTAATAGTTTAATTTAAAATGAATATATAATAAATATATAAGAACTTTAATATGTTTAAAAAATAATATAATTAATACTATAATATAATTGAAACTGAATAGAATTTATTAATTTAATTAAAAATGAATATATATAATTAAAAATTAACAGAAATTAATATAAATAATTAAACATTAACAGTTTTATTAATAATATTAATAATTAATTTTAAATAATAATATTATTCAATAATAGTAATTTTAAATTATATAGTTATTTTAAATGAACATTAAATAATAATTTAATAATTTAAAATAAATAATATATAATAAAATATATAAGAATTTTAATATAATATTAAAAATAGTATAATTAATAATATAAATAATTAAAATATAATTATATATATATAATTAAAAATTATATTTAGTTATATTTAGTATATTTATAATTAAAAAAAGTAATTAAAATAAATAATTTTAAATTAACATTAACAGTTTTAATAATATTAATATTAGTAAATAATTTAAACAGTTAATATTATTAATTTATATTAATTTTAAATTATATAGTTTTTTTTTGTAAAACATTTTTACAATTATTTAAAATTAACATTAAATAATAATTAAAATAATTTTAAATGAATATATAATAAAATATGTAAGAATTTTAACATAATATCAACGTAAAAAAAATTGATTAATGATATAAATAATATACTAATTTAAAATGAATAGAATGTATTAGTAGAATTTAAATAATTACAAATAATGGTATTTATTATTAGAATAATAATAAATCAGTCAGGCTGATGTCTGATGTGTTTTGTCTGGTTTCTCAGGGCGCACACTTGCTTTAACCGCCTGGATCTTCCACCATATCCATCCTACACCATGTTGTATGAGAAACTGCTGATCGCTGTGGAAGAGACCAGCACTTTTGGCCTTGAGTGAGGACTCGACTTTGAAAACACCTTCCTCCCGGTGATCTTTCTCTTATACACCATATGTAATTATCTACTAGTGTGGATCGTGTCCTGTGTCCGTTTCTTTGGTTTATTCAGGACACCACTGCATGCATCAGTCACCTGCGCAGGTGGACAGTGTGTAACGGGTATGCAATAGTGAAAGAAAAGCCTTCAACCTGCTTTAACACTCAGGGCCTCGACCTCTGCTGAAGTCGCTCTCAGTTCGCACATCGTCATTTCACCGCAAACCGTCACGGCCAGCATCCTTTTCGTTGGTGCATTTTCACATTGACAAGAATTGTAAAGTTAAAACCAAATATGCTCACAGAAAATATCTGATTTGAGGTGCCGTAACTATTGTAAATGTGTGCACTAGTTCACATGATCTCACCGAACTTGGCATCATCACAGGAAGTGACGTCACTTTGCAGGAGTCAAAGGGGGAAATGAAAAGTTCGAACCTTGATTTGACACTATTGATTTATTCGTTTGCACCAATCAGTGTGTTTTAATATTACAATCATTAAAGCATCAAACATATTTAAGGATGTTTAAGGCTTCATGCTGTCTTGTCTGTGATGTTGTGTTGACACACGATTGCTTTCAAAGAATTGATGGTTTTAGGTTTAAAAACCCAACGCAGGATGTTAACTTTAATGTTAACACTAAAAGCGAAAATGTTAACCAACGCAACAAATCCAATCAGAATATATTTATTGTTTATTACACACCAGGATTTTAAACCAATGAGATTGCACCATCCATTGAACAAAACGAGACTGAAAAACTTGTCAGTTGCGTTTATAACACTGTGTAAAGGTGCATTCATGGTGACGGTGATTTATAGTGATTTAAGCCAACATGTGCGACAACAACCAGTGGTGATGCAATGTGGGTGTGTACTTTATGTAAATGAGCAATGCAGCGCACTGCCAATGGGAGTGAAGACGTCTAGGAAGTAAATGCTTATAATGAGCAGTTCTACATGATTCTTTTTGCACTACTGCAGTTTATATATATGGTTTCCTTCAACATGTTCAGTTTTGTATTCAAATGGAATAAGTTGTTTTATTTATTGTATTTAGGGGCCAAGCACCAAAGGTGCATAGGCACCTATTGAAACCGTTAGATTTCTTATAATTCTCTTCCATTTCTTCCGCTTTGAGACTATGGCAGCCCACAGAACCGCTTGCGGGAAAGTTGTGCAATTTGGCACACTGATAGAGGACCGTCTCAACATTAACCATAGCACATTTCAAGTCTCTAACTCAAACTCTCTAGTGCCACCACTTGTCCAAAGTTTCACTCATGTTTATGCTAATAACCTTTGATCCGCAAGGTCTAGAAGGAAAATCCTCTGAAAAATCCTCATCCATCTGAGTCCTTGGCTCATGCCGAGTCGAATGAACACTAAAATGTAAAAATAGTAAAGTTTCCTTTTTTCGCAGTTTTTAATAGTTCATAAAACCTACTTTTTCCAACTCGTCCTAGACAGTTTGTCTGATTTTCACCAAAACTGGCTCAGATCATCTTCAGACCATGCTGGCAAAAAGTTATCAAATTCCAGTTGATTAGTCAAACCATTCTCGAATAAAGCGTTAACGAATTCTACGAAGAGCGTGCCAAAATGGATGTGAGGCCATGTCTCCCCAACAATTTGGCCAAAAATCACAAAACTGGTCTTTTTAGATTCAGTAGAGCATGCCAAGTCGAACCATACCCAATTTTCCCACGTCAGCCATTTTTGGTTGCGACCATTTTGAATTTTGTCATAAAATGCTATATTTTACGAATGCATTGCCATATCGTTATGAAACTCGCTGTCTTTGGCATCATGCCCTGATGGTACTCAGAAAGTTTTATCAGCGCCAACAGCCTTGTGGTTAGTGCGTTGACATACAGCCAACTGCGCTCACGACGACCTGAGTTCAATTCCCGTCTCGAGGTCTTTTGTTGATCCTGCTCCCCTCTCTCCTAACACTGCTCTCCTGTCATCTCTCCTACTGTCCTATCTACAAAAATGCATAAAAAGCCCATAAAAATACCAACAAGAACAAAAAAAGTTTTGTGGCAGCGCCACCTTGTGGTCAAAAGTTATAAAGAAATTTGCAAAAATGCTAATAACTTTTGAATGTATTAGCTTGTTGTAATGAAACTCAATATGTTCTTTGGGTCATAACGAGAACATAAATACCAATTTTGCCATATTCAACTGAACTTCCTTTCTGCCATTTTGATTTATGTTGAAAACATTTTTTTTTATCTCCTCCAACACCATTGGTCCAATTTTCACCAAATTTGGCTCAGATCATCTTCACACCATGCTGGAAAAAAGTTATGGATTTCGTGTCTATATACAAAACAGTTATTGTTTAACACAACGAATTCGCTGGAATCATCCCCGACTGTGTCTGAGGCTATATCTCTGCAAAGCTTTAACATATTTACACCAAATTTTATATGTGCCATTGTCACTTCACACTGACCACGCCACATCAATTTGGTAACAGCGCCACCTATTGGTCAAAAGTAATTAAACCATTCATTAACCATTTGATAATAAAATGTACAAAAACACTATTAACTTTTGATTGCATTAGCCCATTGTAATTAAACTCATTTCAAACGAATCTTTGGGTCATGCTGAGAACATAGACACAAATTTTGCCATAGTCGGTTGAATTTTTGTTTTGATTTATGTCGAAAACATACTTTTTCGAATTCATCCTGGACCGTTCTTCCAATTTTCACCAAAATCGAGTCAGATCATCTTCAGACTGACAAAAAGTTAAGGATTTCATGTCGATAGACGAAACCGTTTTTGACTCTGAGGCTGTATCTCTGCAAACCTTTGACATATTGACACCAAACTTTATTTGTGCCATTGTCACGTCAACTGAACACACCACATCAGTTTCGTAACAGCAACACCTACTGGTCAACAGTGATAGATCTTTCAGTCATATTAATAGTGACTTGTTTAAAATAACAAATACATCTTTAATTGCTCATTGATGCAGTTGGTCTGATGCTACCAGACATGCTGACAGGACTTATCTTGCCTTCTTTGTGCTTGGCCCCTTAATTGCTGTTTGCAGCTATATTTTTATGTATTATAACGATTTTCAAAATCAGTTACTGTCTGCGCTCCCATTGGCAGTTGCCACATTGTATTTGTGGCTCATTTGCATAAAGTTAAGCTTTTATCTTTATTTGTCGCATCACCATCTCTCACTGTCGCTTAAAATTTACTAATGCCGTGACATGCACTAGCTTTCCCTAATGTTTATAAAATGTGTTTTTGTTTTTCTATTTATATGATGTGTTTTTATGGGGGGATTATAAGAAATGGCAGACCAAATAGTAAAAATTTGTGCACCACATGTCAGCTGTTTGTGTGTTTGCAGAGCAGTGAGATATTCTGAGTGACTTATTTATTCAAAAAGGAAATTGGTTTTAATGTCAAAACAGTTTCTTTGAAATGTCAGAGTGGTTTGTTCCGTGGGTTGGTTTATTGACGACTAGCTTCGATTCCTGTGCTGAAGTTTTAATTATTGTTCATGTTTACATTTTAAGATGATGTGAATGTGTGTATTATACATTAAGATGGTCATAAGTTGTCTTACCATGATGCCATTTGAAGGTGCATGTGTTTGTCTAATCCACATGTGATGAATCAGTGTCCTAATATTTTCTAAATGGGATTGTTCACCCAAAAAAATGCATTGTTTGAATATGCAGAGGAATTGGAAAGTCGTAAAAATGACATGATGTTTTCCAAAAGTTTCATTTTTGGGTGAACTGTCCTTTTAATGTGGTTATGGACAACAAGCAATCACGGCTTTTGATCGTGTCTGAAATGTAATTCTGCTAAAAATCAATTGCAGCTCTAAATGAACAACACTCAGCTTAAGATATTAGGAATGTAGAAAGTGCATTTGTATTATTTATCCCAGTTAAGAAATTATAAAACGTCTGTATATCAGATATGTACATACTTGCTTGAACAGTCTATGTAAAATCTAAATTTTAAAATGTGATCAATTCAACAGCCAACAATTCATCTTTTTTAAAAAACATGTCTTCATATTTACTATTTGCATAATGTTAGTTTTCTCAAATGTATATTACTATGCATATTTGGTTGGAATGGGAAGAAATGCTACTCTTTGGCGCTTGTGAAGGACATTTCTTCATTTATCAAGACACTCGCAGCCATTTGACAATGTGAAGGAAATGAGGAGAAGGTTCTGGAACATACTGCCTCTCTATAAACATGGCATTTTGGGAAATGCAGAAAGATTTGGCTCCTGCTTCCACCTCGGACACATACACTAGCTTGCTTTATGTCTTTTTACACTTTAATCTATGTGTATGGAAGAGAATAAGAGCGGAAAATGTACAAATGTTTTGAATTGTGTATTGAGGTCACTTATAGCGCCTCTCTCAGGCTGAGCTCTGTAACTACAGCATAACACTGTTAACGAATGTCAATAAACAATCACTTTCTAATGCAGGAGCTGACTCGTGATCCATCGGATGTGGTTGTAAATCATGCTGAATCTGGAAAACTGTACTGTTTTTTAGTAAAGTTAGATAAAGACTGAGTGGCAGCATTGGTTTTAGTGTGAATGCTGCGACAGAATGACAAAACGCATCTAAAACGAGAAAGAGTTTTGCGATTGACTGTACAAAGAGATTTGACAAGAAATCTGAGGTATATTTTACAGACTGCTCAAAGCTACAGAAAATAGAAGCAAATGAATCGCTGCAATTCACAGATTCAAATGGACTTATAGGAGAAGTTCAAAGATTCACATATAATGTACTCACCCCCTTGTCATCCAAGATGTTCATGTCTTTCTTTCTTCGTTTGTAAAGAAATTGTTTTTTGAGGAAAACATTTCAGCATTTTGCAGTTGTAAACGATCCCAGTCGAGGAAGAAAGGTCTTATCTAGCGAAACGAGTGGTTATTTTCATAAATACAATTTATATACTTTAAATGTCGAACGCTAGTCATGTCTTACTCTACCTGGACTCAGTTTTTGGTTCATGACAGTTAGGGTATGTCGAAAAACTCCCATCTCATGTTCTCCCTCAAGTCGTCCTGTATCACTCTTTTACCTTTTTGTTGAGGGTGTTTGGTCTTTTTTGCATGTTCACTTTGCAAAGACTGGGTCGGTACTTCTGCAGCGATGTAGATTTTGAAATGATTTTTGAAGTTGAGGGAGAAAATACGATTGGAGTTTTTCGGCATACCCTAACCTTCTTGAGTCAGAATACACAGAGTTTAAGGAGAGAAAGGCAAGACGAGCGCTTGAGATTAAAAAGTATTTAAATTGTATTTTTTTAATGAAAATAACCGATCGTTTCGCTAGATAAGACCCTTCTTCCTCGGCTTGGATCGTTTACAACCGCATTTGGGATCGTTTGAAGACAAATTTAAACTGCATTTTGGAAGTTCAAAATCGGGGCACCATATCAGTCCATTGTATGGAGAAAAATGCTGAAATGTTTCCTCAAAAAACATTACTTCTTTACGACTGAAGAAAGAAAGACATGAACATCTTGGATGACAAGTGGGTGGGTACATTATTTGTAAAATTTTGATCTGGAATTGGACTTTTCCAGCGAAAGGGCAGCGAAACGCTGATATGCAGTTATCATTTCATGTTATGTTGAATTTTGCAGTACAATCTTACCCTATATATTGTATTATAATGTTTCGTATTGACAAGTCATCAATTAAATATTTACCATCTTAAATTCTGCATATCTGGATGTTTTTAAATAAACACTATATAAGTTTCACAGTTTACTATATGTTTTTGGGCTGGACGATATGACAATAAATGTAACATTGATATAGTTGATCTCCCGGATTTAGACCAGCCTATTTAGTGTTTACAAAATGCGTTGACAGGCAAATTTGCTTTATTTATTTCCCCGGCGTTGAAATCAGGCACATATAAATGTCAGAAAGCACGATTTCTGGCTGCATATCAATATCCATGGACTACTGGATATTTGGTAAGTTGTAAGCAATACTATATCGAGTTCAACAACCTTTAGTTTAACTGATTATCGATTTGTTTTACTTGCGCTTTTGCAGCTGCTGCTTTCGCCACTCAGTCCGGCTGAAGGGGCGTGTTCTGGCGGGAAAGTGACGTCAATATAATTTTCAGAACTCACAACTTTTAAATGTTTTATGGAGATTTTGTCTAATGAAATGTTTTAGTTTTTTAGAAATATGTTTCGTCAACTGAACAATCGTGTTGTTAAACAACAGTACAAATCGTTTAACTTCCTGTACTTCAGTCCCAGTCATTCCCGTCAAAAACGATATATGTAATATATAATATTTATATTATGTGTATACATAATCAAGTATTTGTATATATTGCATTTAATTAAAAGGGTTTTCGCTAGTACAAATGTTGCACATTGAAAGTTTTTTAAAATATGTTGTGGTAAGCATTAATGCAATTTCTTTTCCTCGTCCCTCAATTTATCCAGTTTAGTATTTTCACAGTCTCCATTTTCATACTTTCGTTATTCCTGTAATATTCAAGAAAACCTCAAGCCATCTGAAATGTGCCAAAACCAGCCAGCACATTTCTCTACAAACATATAATCTGCAAAAATAAATAAGTAAAAACTATATTAAAAATTTGATGTAATTTAATGAAGGATTTATACATTTCGCTGGCTAAAATGCTGTGATGTAATATAAAATATATTGCAAAATCAGATGAAAACAGATTGGAGGAAGTAGTTAAATGCATGGATGTTTTGGCAGATGAATGTGAAGACAGATGGTCCCCAGAGCTCTGTGGAATATGAGGATATTTCTGGAGCAGGAGCGGGTGGTTTTTGGGGATAACAGTGGGATTTTTGATGGGCTTAAGAGAAGGAAAGTTTGAGACATGAAGCCCCAACTCAGTCCAGTATTGCCTACTGTATACTGCATTACTGCATACTGCTTTACATGCTATCTTTGAAAATTATTATGGATGTAATAATAATAATAATTACTATTATTATTATTATTGTTATTATTATTATAGCCTTAAGTATTTTAAACATTCTTTTCACTTAAACATTTTGCTCTGCTTTGGCTCTTATGCATTTCTGGCCTCAGTCCTTCAGCCAAAAAACTAATGAGAGGAAATGTGCATTAGATCAGAGAGAAAGTGGTGGGAGTCTGGAGAAACTACAGGCCGTGTGGCTAAACTGGGTCACTGTGTTTCTGTGGATGAAGTTTGCTCACTCCTGTGAATGTAGATTTATGATACTTAATGGTTATTATGAACTGAGCATGGTTTAAATTTGACATTTAAAAAAGATGACTAAGTACCAAGGGAAATCTTTCAGTACATGGCCTGAAAGATCAACCAATCATATGTCAAGCAAAATCTTCATGCAGTTTTATTTCCAGCAAACAAAGATAATTTAAGAGTAATATTGAAAAATTGATACAAAATTGTCTGTTACGCTCTTAACTCGTGAAGACTTGTCTAATTTGTGACCCTGGACCACAAAACCAGTCTTAAGTAGCACAGGTATATTTGTAGCAGTAGCCAAAAATACATTATATGGGTCAAAATGATTGATTTTTCTTTTATGCCAAACATCATTAGGATATTAAGTAAAGATCATGTTGCATGAAGATATATTGTGTTTATTTTCTACTGTAAACATATCAACACTTAATTTGTGATTAGTAATATGCATTGCTAAGAACTATTTTTGGACAACTTTAAAGGTGATTTTCTCAATATTTTGATTTTTAACAAATCATCAATGGAAAGCTTATTTATTCAATTATTTATTAATTGACCCTTATTACTGGTTTTATGGTCCGGGGTCACATTTAATGACTTTTACTTTGACAAAATGCATTTGTTTTCTGTATAGGTTGAATCTTTTGAAATTCCTCACGAAATTAAATTAGTTGGGGGTTTTTTTTATTATTAAACTGTTGTTGTTGTTTTAAGAAATAAATAATTCAACAGTGTAAAATTACTGAATAATAATATTTTACTGACACCTACTGGTAAAGTTTAGTAACTACAATATTACTAGACGATCCATAGTATTACAAACTGATTTGAATTGTAATATTCTGATTTTCATATTTCATACACAAGTTGGAAAGTCAAAGAAATATAGGTTATTATTCTTTTGACTTATTTTATATGACTGTTTCTACAGTTGTATGATCAGACCTGCTTTAAACACTTTATGACTAGTAGTTATACAAATAAACAACTTAAAATGCATAAAATTACAGTGTATGATTTTTTATATCATTTGTCTTTAATGTGCATAAAACAGCAACTATATTGTACTAAACAATAACACAGCTTCATGACAGCTTCCAAACATCCCAAACAAATATATATTAACATTTAAATTAGACAGATATGTGTAAATGCCATAATCACAAAAATAAAAATAAAAAAATCTGTCAATCATGTTTTGTACAGTAACTGTCCAATGGTTCACTGGCATTTGTTTGTTTAACATGCAATGTTTCTGTGTGAAGTTACTCTTCAGATTCTGTCTTGTTGAAAATATCAATGATCTCTCCTTCCCTCAGCTTCAGAAACACTTGCTGGAGGTGCCATCTAGTGACAGCAGAGATTAAAATGATTATATAATTTATACATGTAACAAAAATGTATGTAAACATTTAATCATTTATTTAATAAAAGAGGTGAAAACATGGTACCTGTTCATGATAGCGTCTCTGGTGGAAGTTGTATAGAGATAACCTCCCGTCTTTGGCCCAGTAACTGGAATCTTCAGCTGAAATTGATATATACAGTTGAGGTCAAAAGTTTACATCCCCTATTCAGAATCATTAAAACTAATTTTACCAAAATAAAGAGGGATCATACAAAATACATGTTATTGTTTATTTAGTATTGACCTGATATTTCACATAAAACGTGTTTACATATAGTCCACAAGAGAAAATAATAGCAGAATTTATAAAAAAGACCCGGTTCTTAATACTGTGTTCTTACCAGGGAGCGTTTGAACCTTCTGTAATAGTTGCATGTGAGTCCCTCAGTTGTCCTCAGTGTGAAAAGATGAATCTCAAAATCATACAGTCATTGTTGGAAAGGGTTCAAATACACAAAAATGCTGAAAAACCAAAGAAATTGTGGGACCTGAAGAATTTTTATGAAGAACAGTAGTTTACTGTTCAGGACAAACAAGCGACAAACAACTATCACTAAACAAACAAACAAAAAAAAAAACGCTTTGTCAGGAATGTTATTTTTATCATTTCAACTATTATTTTTTCTTATGGACTGTATGTAAACATCTTTTTTGTGAAATATCTTATTCAGGTGAGTACTAAATAAACAATAACATGCATTTTGTATGATCCCTCTTATTTTGGTCAAATAATGAACATTTTTAAAGATTCTGAAAGTGGGGTGTAAACTTTTGACCTCAACTGTATGATAATTAATGCATTTCTGACCAGTTGTAGAGTGAGTCTTTCTAATGTACTCTATGAAGAAATGTTTATGGTGATGCTAACCTGAGCGCTGCTGTGGTCAACACGGTTGTGTCGGTCAGATAAATGGATGTTGTGTATTTTCAAAGGAGGAGCACCCAGACTGGCCATGGCTGTGGAATTAAGGTTCAGTTGTTCAAGGGCCAGACGGTAATACTCTGATCTTGCAAAATTTTCTGAAAGAAACAGAGCAAATGTTTAACAAAAATCAAACACACAATGTTTAACAGCTAACTGAATCTTTTATAAGCAATGACTTACTCTGCATGAGGTAATACATCATTGCACAGCCGCCACCCGTCACTACTGTGACGAATATGGTCATTTGCTGCAGGAGGCTGGTTGAGCGACTCATCCTTATTTCAGACGGAGCAAACCTCTATTGGCTGGAGGAAAACTCTATAAAACAACATAAATAAAAAAAATAATACCTAATAATATAAATTTAATATATAAATGTGACGCTGGACCACAAAACCAGTCAATAGCACAGGTATATTTGTAGCGATAGCCAACGATACATTGTATGGGTCAAAATTATCTATTTTTCTTTTATGCCAAAAATCCTTAGGATAAGTAAAAATAACGTTCCATGAAGATATTTGTACATTTCCTACTATAAGTATATCAAAACTTAATTTTTGTTTGGTAATATGCATTGCTAAGAACTTCATTTAGACAACTTTAAAGGCGACTTTCTAAATATTTTGATTTGGTTTTTTTTTGTTTGTTTTTTTTGCACCCTCAGATTCCAGGTTTTCAAATAGTTGCATCTTGGCCAAATATTGTCCTATCCTAACAAACCATACATCACTGGAAAGCATATTTATTCAGCTTTCAGAAATCTCTAAATTAAAAAATAAGACCCTTACGACTGGTTTTGTGGTCCAGGGTCACACATATATTTTCACCATATTCTTAAAACATTTTGATCTAAAGGTTTCTGCTTCAGTGCATGTTTTATACACAAATGAAATTTGTGCATATATTTTACACACACACACCGTGATATTTATATGGTACTTCAAGGTCTTTGAAAGACATTAATACCATGGGGCATTTATGGAAATACCATAGTACATTTAGTATAGGAAATTTATTTTACAAAATGTTCAGAACATCAAAACATTTTACGTAAAACGTATTTTACAACATACTGCAGCAGGGTTTATTATAATGGTTATTGTCAAAATGTCCCACATTTTACTGAATTGACACGTAATTCGTTCATGTATCGATTTTAAGGTCCGTTCATAACTCACCGTCACATTTATTATTTCTTTTATAAGCAAAGACCGAAGATACTTTGTTATAAGACATTAAAAACAGCACGCTATGGAGGCGGCCATGTTCGTTTTCCTTTGAAAAACTTTATTTAAACATCGATGAATATATTCCGAAGAAAATCATTGTAAACATTCGGTCTGCGATTTATTATCATATAAATGCTAAAGATATAACTGCAAAGCATTGATGCAAAGTTAATGACTCTTAATCATTAAGAGAATTTGTTTATTTATTGTCTGTATTTGTCGACAACAGAAACACGTGCGACTGGAGCGTATGACGTCAGACGCACGCAAAAAGAGTTATGAAAGTTCTTTCCAGTCACACTGGCTAATGCCTTTCATCCCTCTTATTTCCCTGCAGATGCTTTAGAGATCCACACCGAAGGGCGGCTTTTTGCGGACATTCAGAGGTGAGGAGATTTATGTCTTGGACTTGTACTTTTACATATAGAAGAACGGACATTATTTGTTGTGTAATCTCTCATTTGCGCGTTCTTTACGCTTTGTATGAAGCACAGTGCGTTTAGACAAAGTGACACTTTTGGTGATTAACACGAGTATTATAACGTTAATAAAAGGGGAAACAGTCATACATTGTCAGCATTTTGCTATGCTACCAACCGTGTCTCAAGTTCCTGCTGGTCAGTTTCGTTACTTAACTCTATTTTCTCTCTATTTTTTAATTCATTATGTAATGGGACAATAAAAATAATTATAAACATAATTAAAAACGTTCACCTTATTTGGTGTTTATTTTGTCATTTTGAAATATAAGGCCTGGTTTAACAACAACAACAAAAAAATAATATTTAAAAGCATGTACTTTTAAAATGAATAAGTTGGTAATTATTAATTATTAGCTGTTCTGAAGGGGAGTCTTTTTTTCTTTCTTATGTCTCACGTTTTGCCAGTATATGGTTAACTTATATAACCAGAATTTGTTTATGCAATATTCAACAGAAAAGGCTAGTTGACCAAATCAAGTGTCAATTTGCAAGTGTACATTTTTTTTTGTAATTAAGTGCAACTCTGGTTACAGCTTCAACAAGTCTTTATCAGACAGACACACATGCAGACACACCAAAAACTTCTCAAACCTGTTTCTCAGAAATGCGCTGCTCTTCCATGATAGTGTCTTTGTACTATTGACTTGTTTTAACATGATGTTCATGGACAAGGACAGTGTAGATATAGATTAACCTACTCTATGCTTGTTACACAATTTTCCGTAGTCGCTGCATTCGCATTATGCAATGAAAGAATTTAAATCAAGAACAAACTCATTTGTTACACATGTAGTTAATGCTAATTTCCTGCTCATGCATGTTGTGTTCCTGCAGGAATCATGTTGGGATCAGTGGTTGTGGGAGTAGGCATTGCAGGATGTGTGAGAATGAGAGATTTGCTCACTCCTCTGCCGTCCAGCGCTGCTGAGAAGTTTAGCATTAAAGGTTTTGTGTCCAGGTCAGTGCATCATCCAGACATTTATACAGACACTTGATATGTTAACATGAATTAAGTCTGATTGGCTTAAAGTTTCTTCTGACCTCACAAAATATAAGAAAAGCTCTCTGTGTACTCAGCAGCCATTTCGTATATGGCAAATATTTACTGTGCTGTTTGTAGTGTCCATTTTAAGTGAAAATGCACAATGTCGAAACATACAGCAGAAGAGATATCTTAAAACATGTTTTTGAACTTACATTAAAAAAAAAAATTGTTTTGTTCATCATATGTGCATCCATCAGGAATAGTGGTTGACTGATATGACATGATATGAGTTAAGGAATCAATGAACCCTGATTTCTAATCACAACAAATGAAAACTGTTTTTGACCAATTGTAATTTTCTGCAAAATAAATGAATAAAAATTAATAATAATTTATTATAATATTAAAATTTGAAAGAAATGTTATCAGACCTTTATAGAATAACAAATATTAACATTTGACTAAATTCAGAGAAGCTGAGAATTTTCGAGTGGTCTCTTAATTTTTTCCATAGCTGTATATAAAAAAATTACATTTAAATAAAAATAAAATACATTTGAATGAATATAAATAAATGGCGGACAATAACAGGTATAAAAATACCTAGACTTAAAATTTAGCTGTTTATGATGTTATGTTTAGCGATCCATTTATATATATGTGTGTGTGTGTGTATATATAATATACATATATAAGTAGTAATATTTCACAATATTTTCATCAAAAAAGTAAGAAATAAGGAAATTAAAACACGATAAATAAGATAATAAATAAACAAGTCTTCTTTCAAAAACATTTAAGGATTCTAAAAATAACATGAAGGAGTCTAAACGTAATGTAAATAAGGTATTTTATATATGTTCTGAAATGAACTAGCATGTTTAAATTAATTATTTTATTATTTATTTTATAATAAATTATCATTATTATTATATATTATAATTACTTAAAATTACAAAAGTAGGCTACAGTCTTATTTTCATAAATACTTTCTTTTTTAATTATTATTATTATTATTATTATTATTATTATT
>JAHKKF010493053.1:0-18950 GCA_019740295.1 Labeo calbasu
TTTTTTTTTACAATTTTCACATTGGAGCAAAAATCTGCCTTTAAACTGATTGACACTTATTGTGATAATTATCAATATTGACTGATATAAAAAAAAATGAGTGTGAATTTTTTGGTCCAGATCGCCCAACCCTACCACTAACCCACCCACACTAACACATACAGTACTGACCCAAAGACAATCATGTGTCTAAATTAAATTACTGAGAGAACACTAAAGCAAATACCCTACTCCATTCTGTTCTGTTTGTAAAACACACACACACTCAGGACTCACTCGTAGCCATTCAGGGGAAAAAGGGTCAGGGAATGATGATACTTTGAGTTATAACTGAGAATATTCACTGACATTACTCTTCATCACCATGCTGCTCTTAGTAAACATACTGTATAGAAATTAACCATGTTGCCATTCGCTACTTTGACAACTATGCATGATGTTAATAACCACTCTAAAGTGGCAGAATAAAAAAAAATTAACTAAAAAATACACACAGCTTTGATGACAGAAATAAACAACTACATTTTAACATATACTCACATGGAAAACAGCTATCTTAAATTTGAATAATATCTCACATTTTTACTGTATTTTTAATCAAATAAAAGCAGCCTTGGTGAGCAGAAAAGTTAAATGTTAACTCCTACAGATCCTACTAGCCTCATTTCTTACCTGCACTATGCTGAACTCTCACCTCAGACCCGTCCCCTCTTACCTGCCAGTCTTGGTGAGTATAATAATGGCGCTGGCGCAACATTTGAAGGAGGACTCGACGGCGCCCACAGCTACGGCATCCGAAGGGTCGCGGGTCAGAAGGGTGGAGCGCCGCAGCTCCTCAAACAGCTGCCTGTGGAACATGGCTGCCTCCGCCTCGCGGGCAATCTGACAGCGCCGGCCCGTGGAGGAGGAGTGGGAAGGGAGGGGTTACACACAATCATACCATCAATCACTCAGACAGAGAGAAATATAAAGAGAGATGCGTGCACCAGAATGCTTACGCAAAACTTTCGAACAGTCATTTATTTGATTTAAATAATTTTGGAATGCATGACTATGATTTTTTTTTTTTTTTTTTTTAGACAGCCACGGTGTCACGCGTCTCTCTCATTTCTCTCTCTCTTCCAGTCCTCTCCTGTCCCTGCTCTTCCTACTCCCTGACTGTGACGGATCTGGTTTTCCACATCATTTCCATGCCGCCTGCCTACCTTCCGGACCCAGTGAGGACTATAAACGCAGAGGCCAGGATTTTAAAGGAGGCCTCCACGGCGCCAATGGCGATGGCCTCGGCGGGATCGGTGGAGTGGGGCAAACAGCGACGCAGGTCCTCAAACACCTGGCGGTGGAACATGGCCGCCTCTGCCTCGCGAGCGATCTGATGCAGCGGGCATGTGATACGACAGGAGGAACACAGTAGAGAGACGAGAGACACAGAGAGGAAAGATACGCACATAAATGAGACAAGAAAGGGTGAAGGAGGTGATGAACAGATCGAGTGAGAATCAAGGGTAAAAAGAAAAAGAACACACAAAAAACAAGGAAAGAGGAAATTAGTGCAGGTGTTAGGTCAGAGGAAAAGTTAAGTAGAAAAAAAACAATATGAATATTAAAACACATCCAGACGATCACAGTAAATCATTAATGCAAATTAATATTAATTACAGCTAACCCTCCACCATTAAATCATGGATATTATTTCAAATATGGACATAAATAAAAACATGACCAGTAAAGAGTAAGTGACTTGTGATGATATCAGGGTTATAAAAACTCATATCATGCAAGCTGTTAAAAGTCGTAAAATACACGCTCAGAAGGAGTGAAGGAGGAAGAAAAGTTGAGCACACCAAGACAGGAAATAAGACATTAAGCATGCTGGTTTTCAGGAAGCTTTGAGCTTGCTCAGAATAAGCAAAAAGGGATTTAACTTCCGGAGTGACTGAAAAACTCAAAATGCCAACCTTGAGCACATTGCAGAGCATGTGGATAGATTTAACAAGTTCATCAAGAACTGGCAGACAGAAAAAAACAATGTCCTCAATTTAAGACGGATAAAATGTTAAAATGGGTCGTGAGCTTCAGCAGCGGCTGTTGTCTGTAACTGACCCTGACACAACTCAGATAAACAAAACCAGCTAGTGAAGGCAAAACACATGCGAATGTGAGAATGAAAGTCATGAAAGATGCTGTGGCATTAAAGAAATATTATGGGTTCAACAAAACGTACAACGGGGTCCAAAAAGTAAAGAGTAAAATTTGGAACTCAAATGTAATTTAAAACTAATGATATACACTACCGCTCAAAAGTATGGAATCAGTTAGACTTTTAATGTTTTTTTTTTTTTAAAAGTAGTCTCTTATTCTCATCAAGGCTGCATTTATTTGATCAAAAATACAGAAAAAAAAAAAACACAACAGCAAAATGTTATTACAAAATAAAATAATGGTTTTTATTTGAATATACTTTAAAACATAATTTATTCCTGTGATGCAAAGCTGAATTTTCATCAGCTGTTACGCCAGTCTTAAGTGTCACATGATCCTTCTAATTTGAAAATCATTCTAAAAATGTAGATTTATTATTAGAATGATCAATGTTTTTTCCCCAAGATTCTTTGATGAATTAAAAGTTAAAAAGAACAGCATTTATTCAAAATATAAATCTTTTCTATCAATGTAAATCTACGCTATCACTTTTTATTAAATTAACACATTCTTGGTGAATAAAAATATTAATTTTTCAAAAAAAAAAAGAATACAAATTTACTGATTCCAAACTTTTGAACAGTGGTGTATGTTGTTAGAAATATATTTTATATACAGTTCAGCAAATATAATATGCATCTTATATACATTATATTTTAAATAAATGCTGTTTTAACTAAATAAATGCTTTTTAACCTTTATTGATCAAAGGATCCTGAAAAAAGTATCACAGGTTCCAAAAATTAAGTGGAGCAAATATTAAGCAGCACTGATAATAAATCAGCATATTGGAATGATTTTTGAAGGATCATGTAACACTGAAGACTGAAGTAATGATTCTAAAAATTCAACTTTAATTACAGATATAAATTAAATTTTAATTTACATTAATATGAAAAAACATTGTTTCACATCGTAATAATATTTCACAATATTACATTTTGTTTTCTGTATATAAATACTGAACACGGCCTCGATGAGCATACGAAACGTCTTCAAAAACCATTAAAAATCTTACTGATCCCAAACTTTTGAGCGGCAGTGTAAATGTTACAAAAAATGTTACAAAATACAAATAATATTTTAGATTCTGCATTATTTTTAGGTGACCAAATTCATGTTATTTTTTCAATTTAACATTTTACTAATTTGACAAGAATTAGAAAAATGCTAAATGCTCTCTAGACTTTTGGACCCCATTGTACAAACAAATCAGTTTTTTTCACTAAAGGGTAAGTGGTTTAACAAAAATACAAGCTTCGGCTGCTTTTAAATGTCCCACATACCACCACTGTAAGTACATTACTGTACATACGACTTATTTACTTATTTATTTCCCCCCCCCGAAATATGCTGCCCATTCTTGAGTAGTTGTATTTAACCCATAATATTTCTTTGGAAATTCCTTTTATTATTTTTTCAGATGAGTCAGTTATGAGTGAAAACATGAGGCATGTATGAGTCAGGTACTAGAACCTTTAGCTAACAGTGTTAATGTGTGCGCCAGTAGGGGGCGCTCTCACCATGTGCTGGGTGCGTACGGCCTCCAAAGGATAGTCTCCCTTTGCGGTCTCTCCACTCAGCATGATGCAGTCGGCACCATCCAGAACGGCGTTGGCCACATCGCTGCCCTCGGCACGCGTAGGGCGAGGCTTCTTGATCATGCTCTCCAACATCTAGAAACACACAAGACTTGAGATACAGTGACCATTACAAGAAAACTGCTCCTTTACTTTCATTAGAGCAGTTAAACTTTTTAAATAATTACTTTAAATATAAGCTGACCTGTGTGGCACAGATGATTGGCTTTCCTGCTTTGTTGCAACGACCAATCATCATCTTCTGGGCCAGGAACACCTTTTCTGTGGGAATTTCAATACCCAGGTCTCCACGGGCAACCATGATGCCATCACTAGCCTCCATGATCTCATCAAACCTGGCGAATAAAAGGAGATGCATTCAAATCCAAATTATTTTTAAACATCTACTACTGCACATCGAGTTCACCTGGAGAAACAGGTGTAACCCGCTCACCTGCGCACACCCTCGTGGTTTTCCAGCTTGCTGATGATCTTGATGTTCTTGCCCTTCTCTCCCAGCACCTTACGCACCTCGTGCACATCAGCTGCTTTGCGAATGAAGGAGGCAAAGATCATGTCGACTCCCATCTCCACGCCGAACTGCAGGTCCTTGATGTCTTTCTCCGACACGGCGGGCAGGTCGACCGCGGCGCCCGGCAGATTGACGCCCTTCTTACTACCCAGACTTCCTCCGTTCTCAACTTCACACATCATATAGTCAGAGCCTGGGAAAGAAACGGATATGATTCACCAAGCAGAAAAAGATAATTCTACCCAAGCATCAAACTGATCACAGGGTTTCTGAAGGTAAATTTAATGACCAAGTAAAGAAAATTCAAGGAATAAATGGAAGGGCTTGTTCCTTATAAAAACATCCCAGAAATAGTCTCGAGACTCTTGCGTTCTACACTGCGCTTTTTAAAAAAAAAACATTCCCGAGTCCCTTCGCGTTTTAGACGCAAAGACGCGTTCTTTGTGAATGGCCCCCACAGATTACAATTTACAGGTAATCAACCCAGCTCATTCTATCACTCACCGATCTCCAGGACCTGGAGAGAAATGAGTCCATCATCAATATAGACCTTGCTGCCCACTTCAACCACCTTGGTGATATTCTTGTAGTCCAGCCAGAGCGTTTCCTCATCGCAGTTCTCCATGTACGCATCGTCTAAGGTCACTTTGATCTTATTTCCCTTCTTAAGCTCGACCTCAGCCGTGCCGCTCTGGAACAAACAGACAGATAATTTTGCATTATACAGTGATCTTGTATCAGCGGATCAGTCTTTGAACTAAAATGAGTACACTTACTCCTTTAATGAGTCCGGTTCGGATTTCCGGTCCCTTGGTGTCCAGGGCGATGCCCACCGGCCTGTACTGGATGCTGCCCGGCTCGAAGCTGGCACAGGCTTCACGTACATTTTTAATGGTTTCACCGTGATACTGGAAAGACAGAAGAAATCAGAGATTAATAAAATGAGGAAACACTGAAATTTCTTCATGTAACAGCTGATGTTAAGTGCACTTGAATGTCTCATTACCTGACTGAACAGGTTACGTCATTCTTATTACCTCTGTGAACCCACTCGATCACACGCAGCTCAGCAACTGACAAGGCGTGTGTCTAGACTATCAAAACTGGGTTACTCCCTTACACACAACACTTGCATTTGTGCACAAATGAGTAGACGCTTATGTCCTGGACTGTGTGATATCACAGGATACAAAGTCCATCTGCAATGAGCATGCAGTAGAGTCTGCTGTAATAAACCAGGTTACACGAGCACCTTTGATTCAAGACGTTAATGCTGTCGAACAGCTGTAGTACTAATCACAATCCAGCTGCTTTCGTTTCAGTAGGTCCTGTGCACTGACAGCTTGAACTCTACACACACTCAGGGTCATTCTGTTGGGCAACCAACAGGCCTGTGTTTGTTTAAGAGTGTGAAATGTTTGTACTATATGGGAGAATTTGTTCAACCAAAAGCCCTCGATCAGCACATCAAGGTAAGCTTTCAGGTATAAATGAATACAACTGATAACAGTAATTGTTAAATATTGCCTTTTCTTAGTTTTCCTGTTTAACCTTTTATCCTCAGCTTTTGGAATGATGATTGGCACAATGGATGATTTTGCCCTAAATGAACCTTTCTGCTCCAAACATGTTGAGCTGCAAACAGGCCAGAACTGGACTGGATTGTTTCGGCTTGAGCAAATACAAAGAATGAATTCTACTCATGACACACTTTCAGAAATCTGAGCCCAATTTTCAAATTCCAGCTTGTGAATTTTCGAAAATGGCATTCACTGCGATTATGAAGCTTACCTCATAGCCAGCAGCTCCTGTATGAACTGTTAGTGTGCAATAAAACCTCACCCTTTACACTGTAGAGAAATGATAAACTCTCGCTGGGAGGGAACAGATGAACTATTTATAACAGCCTCACTGTAGATTAGGTTACACACACACACACTCTCTCTCAGTGGCCTTTGACCTTGGCTGAATACTTTAACTGTTCTTTCAGTTCACAAACCTGAAGCTGTGAGCTAGTTTGAGTATTTTTTGTTTGTTTTGTTAGAGGATGACATGCATCCGTCAACTAAAACAGATGAGGATTAGGTTGAGAAAAGAGAAAGACAATCACGAAAGTGTAAAATGAAGTATGTACCTCGTGTGAGCCGTGAGAGAAGTTCATGCGAGCGATGTTCATGCCAGACTTGATCATCTCCTTCAGCATATCCACGGAGCGAGAGGCCGGCCCTGTGGTCACACGACACAATATATTTCCGGTTACTAAGACTATTTGAAAAAAATTATGCATTTTCTCAACACCCCATATCTGTTTCACTACATGAAAACATCCAATAAAGATACAGAACAATGGCAGATGGGGAGAGTTTGGGAAACTCGTCTCAGCTAAAACACAATAGCGCTCATCAGACAGGACCTGGAGTAATTAAACACTTAAATGGCATATAATTCACCAGAGAATTTGCTGAACTGTGATCACAGAAGCTAATGCGTTATATTTCTGCTGTACGAGTCGATCCAGCTGTGTGTGTGTGTGTGTATATACACGTCTGGGCACTGACCGATGGTGCAGATGATTCCAGTGTTGCGGGCGATGGTGGGCTCAGAGTCGATGTCTAGCAGACACATGTGCTCCAGGAAGGTGTCGGCCATGGCAGCGTTGAGCTGCTGCGTCTGGATAAAGGCAGAGCCCATGTCCTGAGCTTTAATGTGGGGCATCTTGGAAGAGACGGGTATTATCCTACAGAGAGAGAGAGAGAGAGAGAGAGACCAATGTAATGACATCCACATGATCAACTGACCAATCAAGCATCTAACGTGTCTATGTGTTTCTTATAATGGACATAGAAAAACAAAAGTGTTTGTAGAGATACTGTAAATGAAATTCCAGAACATTTAAAGAATATTGGAGCACTACTTTTTTTGAAAAAAATCCAAAAAAAGATAAATAGATTTATTACTACACTTTTACTATAGTAAAACCACAGTTAATTTTCTTAAGGGATTTGCATTTGTTCTTTGTTTTGTTTTTATAACTGTACTGCCTTAATTATTTGATGTTTTATACTGTTTTTGAAAAAAAAAAAAAAAGACAATTTGCAAAACTGCTCCAAAATCTGAAACAAATGATTCGCGTTCCAAAATTCCGAACTGAATCAAATGATTCGTGGACCACGCTCCGAAGTCCTGATCTAATGCAAAAGATTCTTGAACCTGCTCCAGAGTTCCAATCCAAATCAAATGATTCACAATCCACGCTAAGAAGTTCTGATCCGAATAACGAATCATTTGACTTAGATCAGAACTTTGCGTATCACGAATCATTTGATTTGAATCATTCAATTCGCAAAATGACCACAAACACATTCTGATCTAAATCAAATGACTCGCAATACGCAGTCCGATTAGAGTGCTCCAAAACGGTGAATCATTTGCGACGAGTTTCTAAAAGTTCCATTTCACCAATCATTGCATGCTTTTTCAAATCATTACTAGCGACGTCAATTCAAAAATGAATGGCTCTTTTAATTTGATCTGGCTTTTGCTAGTGAATCGCTTGAAATGAATGACTGAAGTCATGAGTTTGAATCAATTGGAGCGGTTCCAGCTTAAATGACTCAATTGATTTGGTTCATCTGTTCCTCTTTTTGCATCTTCAGCCATGTTTACACAACATTGTCAGTACTACTATTGGCTTAGCGTGCTAGTTTTGTGACATTAACTGAAATAAGCAAAAAAAATCTAGAGTTCATCTTATAGGTAAACACAGCAGACTGCAGTGATTAACCCTGATTTAAACTCAACAGCATAAACAGTGTCAGGACCTCTGCAGGGAGCCTGAAGCACATAAAAGTCAAATGCATTTTACTGAGAATTTACAGTCACATAAATTTAACTAAAGAGCTATCCTCACGCCAGCTCCTCTGAACATGACATGTGTATGTTTAGTAAAGGTGTGGCGAAAAGAATGTTTCCATTCCATGTTATGCAACAGACTCCAGCACTCAGAAATATGAGAATATTAACAAGTTCATATAAAGCTTTCTTTCTCAATACTGACGAAATCTTAAGATTAAAGCAAAAAGGAAGTGCAGAATGTGAGCTTCACATCTGCAACATATGGGTACTGCGTTTTAGTGGTTTAAACTTTGGTTACGACTGGAAACCATAGGGTTTCAGGTCTGTTTATGTGAAAGTTGTTTTCTGAACTCACACGTGCATCAGCATACTGCATCAGAGTCTGTCTGAAATCAACTCACATTTCATATGGACTCAGTGGATCACAAATACAACCTTTTACAAAGAGACTAAGAATGTGACCATACAACGACATGTCTTTCTGGTAAGAGAAGTCATACGGCACAAATCAAACACACAAACAACCCTATGAGCTGGTCTTTGTGCGCTTGAGCTGACCTAGATTTTGTATCTTAAGGTGGCCGTTACTAAAGCTCAAATTAAAACATAGATAATCCACCCGATACAGCCTGAAGTCAATGTGATATCCAGCCAATTACAGCTCTGTGGGCATATCAAAATCAGCATGTCAGACTGAACTTATAGCTTCTAAACCAAATCAGATGCATTCAACAATTCGTGCAAATACTCAGCTAACTGCATTTAATATTCTCACTGGAAAGTGAAACCAGTCACATGATCACAGTATGGCAGCAGGATGTGTTTGGCGAGGACTTCACTGCATCTAGTAAAGCCACACCGCATCAGTGCCACGGTGGGCTGTCGTACGTGAGGAGATTCACATCACCACTCACACACACACACACACACACACACACTCTTCCTCACGTAGTCATGTGATGACTAAGACGGGCAGAGTGGAAAATCCAGGCCCTCGTGCAGTGAGCCACACAGTCATAGTGAAAGGAGGGGCTATTCTGCTTCCCGATACTACAGGAAATTATGCAAAATGTGGTTTAAGTAATGAGATGGTAAAGCTACTTTACATACATACATAACATACATGCAGTTGCTGATATTGATTGCTTTCATGCTATGTGGCTCAATAGACAATGCTAACAAGGACACTGAAGGTCAACGTTAGCTTGGGAATGAACATCACATGAATGTCTTGTTATTATAGCCACATTCCCTGCTTTATCTCCAAAATCCCAGCTATGCAAACACGGGCTTGATCTCAGAGCCCAAAGAACAGGAAGAATTTCACTTTCAAAACAAACTGCTGATCTGTGCAATAATATAGTTTACATACTGTGATGATGTAAACAATCAAATATCAAGCAATTTATATTTGCTACAGTACAGAATATATCATCACAGTATATATTGTTCTGTTTGAGCGTATCCGCATAATGCAGTAAAGTCAGATTTCAATCAGAGACCTCACTTATAGTTTGATGGGTTCTACAGTTTAAGAAAAAAAAAAACAATTCGGAAAACCACTCCGAAGTCCTGATCTGAAACAAATGATTTGTGATACATGCTACTAGCTTCCGATCCAAAGCAAAAGATTTGCGAACCCGCTCCGAAGTTCCGATCTAAATCAAATGATTCGCAACACGTGACTTGAGGTTACAATCTAAATCAATTGATTCGCAGTACACAAAATTCCGATCAAAGTCAAATGATTCACGAACCCGCTCCGAAGTCCTGATCTAAATCAAATGATTCGCGAACCCACTTCGAAGTTCAAATCTAAATCAAATGAGTCACGAAGCATCATTTCAGATCAAGACTCTTTGCGCGGATTGAGCATCATTCAATTTGCAGAACGATTCAAGAACCTACTCCGAAGTCTCGATCTGAATTAAATGATTTGCGATACGCGACCTGAGATTCCGATCCAAATCAATTGATTCGTGAACCCGCTCTGAAGTCCTGATATAAATCAAGTGATTCACGATATGCAATTTGAAGGCCTGATCTGAATCAAATAATTCATGATACGCAATCCAACTGGAGTGCTTCGAAAAAGTGAATCATGTTGCGACGCAATGGTTTTTAAGATCATTACAAGTGATGTTGACATTCAAAAATGAATGGCTCTTGTAATTTGATCTAGTTTTTGCTAGTAAATCGCTTGCCAAAAAAAAAAAAAAGTTTGATGTTTTTTAAATTGCATGAATTTTGCTTGAAAAGATTTGTACGTAATAAAAAAATTAAATACTTTCAATAATTCAAACACTTTTCAAGTACCTCTTCAGGAATATTGCTATTTTCAAGGTTTTTCCAGGCCTTAAATTTCTAAGTCAAATTTAAGTACTTCAAAGCACCTAGTACGAACACTGTATATAGCGAACTTTGGGGAGGGAAAAAAAAAAAAAAAAAATTTAATGCATATAATACATCCAAACTGTAAGATTATGTAATCTACTTCCCATTACCGCAACGCTGTAATCATACAGATTTAAAGTTTGCATTCTTTTAATGCAGCTAAGAGACCATGCTGATCATCTTTTTGTCGCCATTATTCACAAATTACAAATAAAAAAGTTTGAAATGCCGCAAAATTCGCAAGAGCTTGTGTTTCCAGTCTCCTGCATTCGTATGCGCATGAATGTAAGTCAGTGGAAAGAAAAGTGTTCTGTGATTGACCCTTAAATCCTACAGCTGTGTCAGGTCATATCTGAAATCTTGTGTTCCTTTGACCTCTGTATCGGCCGCAGCACTGATGCTGTCTAACTTTAGAGCATGTCTATTAATCCACCACAATCCTGCATCTAAACACACACACACAGGGTCGATCACAATCATCTGAATGAGTTTGGACACAAATAAAACACACCTACAAGAACTGGTTGGTTTAGTAACTATAAGTGTCCTCTGGGCCTAACAAAACCTCACTCATCAGAAACAGCAGTCCTAAACCCACCTGTAGGCCCTTCGGCTCTGGGAAATAAGGCATTGTGTGTTTGTCAGAGCTCTGCAGAAGAGTGCCAGCTCGCTTGACCTTCTCTCCCCAGTCGCAGCGCTGCAGACACGAACGCCGGCCTGAATGAAGCAGCATGCATCGTGCTGCCGAGGAGTTTGAGCACTAAATCCTCTTCCCCTCAGAGAGGATAAAACACGCAAGCCACACGCACACTTACTGTCCTGCACGAGCAGGACTCTAATAAGACTCCAGGCCAACATGTGTCTCTAAACAAGCTGGTTTAGTTGTGAACCAACTATTACAGGCCCACCTTGTTTACTGTAGATCACATTACAATGCTGGGCTAAAATAGGAACGGGATGCCATAAAGAGCACTGGGCAAGCTGGGATTGTACCAGTATGAAACCCAACAGGCTCGCAGTAGAATACAACTCAACAGGACTCATATCTAACGCAGTAAAGCCGAAGGGGTGTTTTACTGCAGCAAAAGAGCGACTGAGGTGAGTCTATTCTCTATGATTTAGAATAATGACTAATAACTGAGCGCTGGGACGTCCCTGGTGAGGTCTATGAAAGGCCGGTTTGTGTCACTGCAGAGCTGTGGGTGTCTGTTTTACCGTTGGTCTCTTCTGTTAGTTTAGTGGAAGCTTTTGACATTCTGGTGTAACTCAACAGGATGTCACAGAAAATATTCCCACATTGCATCGACTAACTGCAGAACTGAAAACTGCTTCCCTGAAAGAGTGTGACAGTTTAAGTCAATTTTGAAACGTCTACAGTGCCAACAGTGTTTATAATAAAGCTAATATGCTGTCTGTTAATGCACACTTGAATTCAAGCTATGCATATACAGCACAAATCAGAATTTATGCTCCATTTCAATTCACAGGATGTTTGAAATTGCAATGACAGGATTTACTGAATTGTATTTAATTAAGTACTCTTGGTGAAATATACAGTATAAATGCACATTTCTGTCGGTTCACAATTACTCTTTCTGGGAATAGCCCAAATGATATACTGTAATTTATGGATAAAATACAATGTATTATGTTTATTTCGTTCCATTTTAATACTAGCTTCCTAAAGACACACTCCGATTGCAATTTAGCTTACTTCCCCAACTGAAATTCAGGAATCAAACTGTGCCAAATTTACACTGCAAAGCGCTTCTGACCTGGCAATTTTATGCAGACTAAATGCTGTTCAGAGTTGGCATACATGCATTGGACAACAATTTCAACATATGTGATCACAAAACCAGTCATAAGTAGCACGGGTATATTTGTAGCAACAGCCAAAAATACATTGTATGCGTCAAAATTATAGATTTTTCTTTTATGCCAAAAATCTTTTGGATATTAAGTAAAGAAAAGGAAAGGACGTGACATGTGGCCAAGTATGGTGACCCATACTCGGAATTTGTGCTCTGCATTTAACCCATCTAAGTGCACACACAGTTATTGCTATTGCTGCCCCACCTTCAATTCCTGCCGGACCTGGGACTCGAACCAGCAACCTTTCGGTTACAAGCCCAACTCTTTCTTAATATTTTGATTTTTATTGCACCCTCAGACTCTAGATTTTCAAATAGTTGTATCTCAGCCAAATGTCCTTATTAACAATCATACATCAATGTGAAGCTTATTTATTCAGCTTTCAGATGATGTACAAATCTAAATTTCAAAAAAATTGACCATTATGACTGGTCATATATACTATGGAAGCTCGTTTCATAAAGGAACAGAAAAAACAATCGCAACTTTCTCACAATTTAGCCTTTTTTCTTGCATTTCTTAGTTTCTATCTCACAAATCTCAGAAATTGTACGATATAAAGTCACAACTACCTGCAAATACCTTTTTTTTTTTTTATTTCGTTATAGAAACAACAGAATTGCAAGATGTAAACTCAGGCACAATTTAGTCTGGCTGTATGCTGCATTATGTCTGGATCTTGAGCAGGCACAGAGCAACCTTAACTCAAGCTCTCAATTTATTTCTGAATGAAGGCCAACAAACACTATACAGCTGACATGAATCAACCTACAACAATAAGACCTAGAGGCAGACTTGAAATCTGACAAGGTAAAAAGTGTCAAGGTATGTGATTGCAAGACAAACACATTAAACTGTCCAATTCCTCCCTCGCAGAAACATGATGCAGCATCATAATTAGCACCCATCTATGAAGCGTGCGCCCACACGATGAGAGCCAGAGACTGCGCTTCAGATGCCGGCAGGGGAGCGATTTCAAGCCAGTACCATTCATTCATTCATTCATTATTGCACTTAATAAAGAGTAATAACTTAATGCAAATGCACACCTTGATAATGAAAATATCAAGACGTGCGTTCAGAGCCTTTTAGAACCTCTCTGAAGATCAAATACCACCCTCTTCATTTTCATCATCATCATCTTTCACACAGGTGGTTTTGGGCTAGTCCCGCTGGGGGGAAATGTGGCGGATGCGCTGCGGGTCACGTCCCGCCTCTGCGTCACATTCTCCGCCAGCGCAGACTCCTGCGCGATGGCGCGCACGTAAGCCTCCAATTCGAATGAATTCAAAATGAATGACGGTTATTGATCAACTGTCAACATTAAAATTACAAACGTTGATGAATGTCAAGAGGACGTTAGTCAGCATAAAACAGTACAAAATGCAGTGAAATCTACGATTTAAGACGCTCAGGGTGGTGGAAACGAAGTGAAAACGAATACTCCCGCAATTAAATACAAAAATAGCAGAAAAAAAACGTTAAAACTCCTCAGCAGGATGAGTAAACACCAACTGAAAAAGACCTAAACCTGCGCCATTTGATGAGAGCAGCTGCTCTGGCGGACGAAAACCTAAGCTAAAACTGTACACAATATCGTTGCTGTTGAAAAACATCACTGTATGACTACTACGATGCTGATTTTTGTTGGTGCTGCTGCAGTGAAGATACTTACCTGCGTTTGCTGAAAGTCGGCCGAAACTGATGCGCTCCGGATCTCGAGCTCAAGGTGATCCACCAAACCGACCGGGAACTACTTCCGTCAAAGGCACACGCGGATTGATACTAATGACGTCAAACTACAAAAAATGTCATTTAACTGTTTTTATCAGCGATGTTTGATTATAACATTGCAGAGAAAATCTCTAAACGTTTCTTGACGTTTCGTCAATGAAAGAGCAGTCTACAAAACTCTAAAGTCTTGATAAACACAGTTAAGCTTCCTGATGGGGGATTATGAAACGCAAAACGAGGGAAGTGGAATGATCCAATCAGAGCGCGAGACACGGCACGGTGCCTGAGCACGAGGAGATCACGTGACAGGAGGATGCTGTACTGCTGTTAAACTATAAAATGAATGACAAAGTGCTTGTTGATCATATAAAGTACGTGTTTAAATAACGCAGTGGACGTATTGTCCATATAAATCTATTCGTTTGTATGTATATAGAGTACATACAGCGAAATGAATGTACTTCCGCGTTAATCCATCCTAATGGTTGAGACTCGCGCAGACGCACGTAGCATCAGCGTTCATCTTTAACTCTTTAAAGAGCAAACTATGAAGAGGTTTTACCCTTACATGTCGCGTACATAGGACACTAAACAAACTATCATCACTAAATGAACATGCATGTGTTTATATCACAAATGCCACTTACTCACCAACGACTACCATGGTAGTACTATGCTTTTTTGTACATATACCACGTACAAAAGGTAAAACCTTGTTATTTTAGACATTTGTGTTGTTGGATGTGCCACTGTAGTTAAATGTTTATTGGACGTGCACCATGGCAGCACTATGCGTTTGACTGATGCAATTTGGAAAAACGTTTTCTTAGCTAAATACCATGACTCATAAATAAGGTAGTCATGCAAAGCTGTCCGGTATTATGAATCATGCATTAGCATGTGATACCATCATTGTACCATGGTACTGGCACTGGCTAGTGACATACAATTGTGTAATTTACAATTGGAATGTAAATGTGAAGTGATGATTTACATAAATAATAGTATACTTGTGTCTTGGAGACTTTCATACAGCAGTTCTTGCATTTAAAGGCCTCTGGGCAATCGTTAATTAATAGCGCCCTCTAGTGTGCATATGCTATCACCAATGGCAGTGAAAACATTTTTCTGTTTCTCTCTGTTTTAGTTCATACAAGCACAAAGTTAGGGCAGGAATAGGCAATGCAAGATAATGGCAATGTGTTATATGACAGATCAGCACCAAGGTGAGTTTAAGGACAATTAAAGATTCAAATGCACCCTTTTCATTGCACAGATTTCAAATTGGCACTATTTAATTTCTATACTTTAGCCAGAAACAAGACTAGCGTAATGAGGGAAAAATATTACACATACAGATATCTGAATGTGCACAAATCCATATACATCGGCCTTTCATCCTGCGATTGATTCTCAGAACTGATGATAACCTCTGCAAACTAATTAAACATCCACTTATAATAGGAGATTTATGGAGCATCTGCTGTATGCTTGACTGCCATTGTAGATGCGCATCACATTTTTTGCAGTCTACACACTAAATTATTTTTGTGGTAATTTACAGTAGGAACAGATGCTTAGATTTGGATGACAACAAAGTAGCATACATGCTATTTAAACTGTCCAGTCACTGTATTTCTCCACCTGGTGGTCACAGATGGAGGTGTTTCATCTCAAAGACATTTCGTCTGAGTGATTTTTGTCCATTTTCAGGCCTCTGCAGATAAAATGCACCACTTTTGAAAACAATCCCATGTGAAACGCTGCAAAACTGCACTTTAACCTCTACAGCACTGATGCTCAGACTAAAATAAAAGGTTTATAGGAAACTTTGGCCATATTTGAGGACTAGTAGGTCTAATATGGATTGAACCTGATTGTATTAAACAGGATGAGGATGCATCATTTTAATATGTGCACCATTTCTTGTTCTGGACTAGTTTTGGTTATTGTTTGATGCTGTCCATCCATTGACCATCTGTACGTCTGCGTCCAGGTGAAGGTGTCTGGACTCACCTGCTCTCCACGACGGCCCCGCCGCTGCTGCTGCTCCCGCTGCCCATGCTGACCACTGCTCACCTGACGGCCGCTCGCTCACTGAACGCTGCTCACCTGCTGTGCGTCCTTGTGCCTCTCGCCCAAACCCATCTGCCAATCCACGCAAACTTCGACCTGTAAGCCGCCACTGCTGTCTGCAGACGGGCAGTTGTCAAATCCCATCATAAATCCCATTGATACAGTCTGGATTGGCTGTCAGTTGCAACAGTGTTCTGGAGAGTGTCTTAAACTGTGCTCAGGTTTGCAATGACAACAAAATCAGACATATTAATATGATCCACTTTAACGCTCTGTATTCTATACTGGCTCATTAGGGCCTGCTTTTATGATTCAAAGGAATTTTTAGAGCAACAAAGTCGATGCCTTATTAAGAAAGTTGTCTCCTTTATGAGGAATAAAAGCACATATACGTAGAATTTACCAACAGATGCACATGATGTTTCTCTTAGCAATGTTATTTTTATTTAAAGTGTTTGTAATTTTCTTGAAATTTAGTTTTTTTTAGAAAATATGTATATATTATTTATTATTTGTGACCATGGACCACAAAACCAGTAGCAATATTTGTAGCAATAGCCAAAAATATGGGTCAAAATTATAAATTTTTCTTTTATGCCAAAAATCATTAGGATATTAAGTAAAAATCATGTTCCATGAAGATATTTTGTAAATTTCTTACCATAAATATATCAAAGCTGAATTTTTGATTAGTAATATGCATTGCTAAGAACTTCATTTGGACAATTTTAAAGGCGATTTTCTCAATATTTGAATTTTTTTGCACCCTCAGATTACAGATTTTCAAATAGTTGTATCTCATTTTAAACAAACTTGACCCTTATGATTGGTTTTGTGGTCCAGGGTCACAGATTTATTTTTTTTTAATTATTTATCAGTTTAATTATTATTATTTCAGTGAATTATTATTAGTTATTTTAGTACATCAAGTACTAAACAAGAGCTGTTTTCATTTTGATTAACTTGATGTACTAAAATAATAATTAAAAAAATAATAATTATTTATTAATTATTTATTATTATACAAAATAATAATTGCACCTGGCTAAATATAAATAAGTTTTAGTTTTTTTGCGTTTTACTTTAATTATTTCTGTGTTATTTTATTATTATTTATCTACAAATATATTATTTATTAAATTTTTTATTTACTATTTACTTATTATTTACTTATTTAGTACTTATTATTTATTTTAGCTAGTTGCTAAAGCAACATTTCTCATTTTTGTCTTTTAAAAATTAAATTCTTAAGGTTACGTTTTTCATCTTTTATTTCAGCTTTATTTAAAAAATGATTTTTAATAATTTTAATAATAAGCTGCAAAACAGTCACAACTAATTGATTCAAATTAAAAAATGTATGTGTAAATACACACACATGTATATATTAAGGAAAAATATGTTAATTTATATGTAAAATATTTATGTTTATATATAATATAAATTATATACAAATGTTTAAATACAAATACATACAGTACAAATATTTTAAAAAATATATAAACAGTACACACATATAGTATGCAAACATAAACTTATATTTTTGAATCGTTTTGCAGCTCTACATAAAAGCAATTTGTGACACTAAATTACATCTAAAACACACTGGACAAGATGTGCATTAATTTTAGAGCAGTTCTGTTTTAGTCGTTGCTTCTAAAATAGGCATTTGCTATTTTAAGTGTTTATGAATAATTAATCCAAGTGTCTTTTTTACAGGATGGCAGGATATGAGACAGCACTCAGAGACGTGAGTCACGCAGCCGAGGACGAGCTGGATAATGGCTTATCTCTCTCTCTTTCTCTCTCTCTCTCGCTCGCTCTGGAGGTCATCGTGTACAGCGAGGCTCTTAACGAGGTAAGCAGGGTAAACTCTGATTAGTACGGTAACGAGTGAGGCCGTCACACCGCAAACTAGAGCTGATGTACGGACCACAACGCCATACGCATATACAAATATCTTCAGTACACAATGATAAAAATAGACTCGGCTGATAAAAATAGCACACTGCCATTGGCTATCGCAGCATCACGACGCAGATGTTGCTTTATTCTCTTCATCTCGCTCTTTCTGTCTCCCTCAATGTTAGCTTTCAAATTCAAGTCAGCATTTGGGATGATTTCCTTACTAATTTGGCAGCGCGTCAAAAACACAAGATGCCAGCAGTGTAATAAAAGATTAAAAAGACATCAAGAATATACTGTTGCTTTTGAATATGGTGGGTTTGATCTTTTTTTCTGACAATCCAAGCAAATGCACTGCCTCTCTCTCTCTCTCTCTCTCTCTCTCTCTCCTGTCAGCTGTAGGTCACATGACTCACTCTGCTGGCTCTCACTGAGCATGCTCAGTTCACTGTGTTGTCAGGCAAAAAAGAAGACAGCACTGGAATAGACGAGATCTGCAACAGATAAACACACAGACACACAGAGAGCAGGAGACGGAGCGTTAGTATGGATGAACGCTGTTAGTGCACAGTGATTCTGCCTCATCGGATGGTTTGTGCATGTTCTGTTTCTTATGTGTTGTGTTGTTCATCCGCTGTCTGTCGTGTCGGAGGAGAAGCAGCCGTCTGGCGGTCGCTCCATCCTCGCTGAAGGTGAGCTAGATGTTGGGGGAGGGGGTGTTGTGGATGCTGGCCGTCTGTGTTTTTCGGGATGCATCGGTATGTGGCGGCTCCAGCGGGGCATTATGGGTGGGGAGG
>JAHKKF010493055.1:0-10865 GCA_019740295.1 Labeo calbasu
TATATAAAAAAGTTCTATTTGTGGCAAATGTAAAAGCCCTTTCACACCAAAAGTGAAATGAATAAGCCTCAGGCTGCAATTCTGGATTGCGTGAAGAATATGAGAAGAAAGTTCAACACTCTTCAGCAATAAAAAAAGAAACACAAATGTTTGCATTGAGCTGTTTATATTAATTGAGGAAATACTCTGAGTGAGTGCATGTTCACGTTTAGTCTAGAACTACAGTCACCATCATATTTACACAGTGCACACAACGCCTCTGAAGTTACACCTGATTTCCCTCAGCATGGGGACAGGAGAGCTGTCAGTCATAAATTGGTAAACTGGTGTTACTTACTCGGAAAAGTAACTTTAAAATTTTCTGTAAATTAAAAAGTAATGCATTACTAGTTACTTGAAAAAAGTAATCTGATTACGTAACTTGCGTTACTTGTAATGCATTACCCCCAACACTGATGAGTGCAGCGATCAAACATGTCCATCTAACAATGAAAAATAATGAAAAAGCAGCACAGTAAAATGCAAAAATGTTTTGTGTGAACAGACTTTCTATTTTATATAAAATACCTAAAATAGTATACAAATATTTGTATATGTATGTTTGATTGTTTAGAGCAAGGCACAATGACTAGGTTCTTTTTTGTCCTTTTCTTCTGTTTGTCCTTTTGCTTGTAACCTAAGGTATTGATTTAGTCAGGATACTGCAGTATCTGAGACTGATATCGTACCAAAGCCAAACTTTTGGTATTGATCCAGCTCTAATAGTCACAGAATAATTCCTCGCACACTTCTGTAAGCCGGGTCAGTCATGCACCTTGTTTATTCATCCGGCCAACATTGCAGTCGATCTCACATGGTCAACGTGTATATTTGCTAATGGGTTAGATGCTCGGCTAGGAATAGCCACACGCCCTATTCGTCGCGCACCTCCGATCCACATTCCAATGCCACACCTTCTTGAGTGTTTCTTGTAGACCTTGTGACGAGTTATCATTACCACTCTCGGGGGCATAAGTAGAATAGTGCGTGCTTAAAGCTAATTTTGGATCTGGTTCTCTGAGCTGCCCACATTCAGCGCAACAATAGGGAGGCAAGGACAGGCTGTCAGTCGACCTTGAGAAATTACAGCCCTCCCTGCTCACCATTATTTATTTCACAACATCTGCTGGCCAGCACAATGCTGCCCGGTGTGAATCTGACCGCTTCAGTGCCTCAAGAATGTAACCCTTGTACAATTACATTAGTGCATTGTTGGCTAAGCAGCACAATGTGACCTCTGTATGGACTGCAACTAAGTGCCGCCTTCCCCAGGGCAGCAATTCAAGTACTTACGCCCAAGGCTCAGATTGGTTGCTGGAGAGCCTACAAAGTTTTTTCTAGCTTTAGTTCTCAAAAGCAAACGGTGTTGGGGAAGGTTACTTTTAAAAGTAACGGGGGGGTTGTGCAAGTAAGATGTATTAATTCATGTTCACATTTATTCTAGAACTTCATTAACATCTTACTGCCGATTTATCTCAACATGGGGACAGGAGACCCGTCAATAAATAAATGGGGAAAAAAAGTAACTGGTTATTTGAAAAAGTAACTCGGATATTTTACTGTAAATTAAAAAGTAGTGCGTTACTTTACCAGTTACTTGGAAAAAAGTAATCTGATTACGTAACTCAAGTTACCTGTAATACGTTACCCTCAACACTGCCTTTCAGACCAAAAGTGACATGAATAACCCTCAGGCTGAAGGAAATTTACATTCAAAGCAACTGGCATTACTTATTTGAAAAAGCAACTCCGATATGTTCCTGTAAATGAAACAGCAATTGCATTACTTTATCAGTTACTTGAAAAAGTAATTTGATTACATAACTTGCATTACTTGTAATGCATTTCCCCCAACACTGAAAACAGATATGTAAAGATGGAAATCTAAGGTCAGTGTGTAGCATTATGAAATTTTGACTTTGAATCCCATCAGTACATGGAGTATTCGGGTGCCCCAGTGGGATGTCTTCCCGTTTCTGCCATGTCAGAGAGTGAAAAAAGCAGGAAAAGTCCAGATAAATTTGTCAGGTCAGTGACGTTAATGCTCTGTGACATACATTTGCCCCTCTCTCTTTCTCTCGGACAGATAGACAAGGCCTGATCTCTCAGTTAAGTTGTTTTTATAAGCTTTCAGAAGATTAATGGCTCGCCCTGTGCCCTGCAGACCAGCACGAAGAGGCTCTTCCAATCCCTGGCCTCTGCTGTTTGAATGGACTTGATGGAAGCATTTCTGCTTTTGGATAAATCATTTATAAGGCATTGCTGCAGCTGGTATTAATAACATCTATGTTGTAAAAAGGAAAATGGCTGTGAAGGAACACCACTTTGGAACATTGAAAACAGGTGCAGCCGAGTAAAACCAGGACTCGGTGTGCGAGGAGAAACTTTCAGGATCTTTAACAGCTCTGTTTCCAGTAAGGAGCTACATGTGTTTCTCCTCCATGCTTTAGCACTTGGCTGTGGAGCAGCGTTGACTTCAACTGGCAGAGTCTTGAAAAGCTTCTGGCCTTTTGTAGCGCTAGACTTTTTGCTCCGTGCGACCGAGGTTTGATGTCTCCTCAAACCTTTAGCAACTGAATTACCCGTTCCACACATGAGGTGTTCTTTCAGAGGAGGTAGTTGTTCAGTTCAGCTGAATAAATTGGCAACAGGTTTTGTGATTTTTGTAATGCAAGTAGCTAAAAGCCTTCACAAACTTTCACTTAGTTTAATGAGAGAGAGAGTTTGTGAAGACTAATTACTTACTAGTTTGCTAATTTGTTGTTCTTATTTAAAGTGGCGTGTAGTACACTTTGCATAGTTCAACTGGCGTAACTTTTGATTAGGCAACTGTTCAAGATTCATGGCTTAATCCCTGGGATTTAAACCTATTGGTTACAAGCCCTGATTTGTAACTTTTTGCCATATTTTTGACTTGGCAGGACGTCTTTTTGAGACTTATACTGGCCAAGAATCACCTAATTAGACAGGAATAGTTTGCTTGACCTACTTGATTCGCTTTGTTTTTGCATGCTATTTTAAGGAAGGCTTTATTGTGCAGAGGATACAGAAAATATCAGTGGAACTGTGTAGAATAAAAAAGTTTCGTCCTTCAAAAGTGCTTAATTTTAATTTTAATATGTTTGTTTGTTTGCTTGAGAGTAGTCGCTTATGCTTACAATGGCTGCGATTTTTAAATCCTTGTGATGGCATAGCTACATTTTCAGTGATACTTTTGTGGAAATAGTGATACATTTTTTTATGGATTCTTTGAATAGCAAGTTACAAAGTACAGCTTTTATTTTTAAAATGGAAGTCTTTAGTAACATTGTAAATTTCTTAGCTATGACTTTTGTTCAGTTTAATGCGTCCTTGTTCAATAAAAGTATTCATTTCTTTAATTTATATATGTGAACGTGGACCACAAAACCAGTCATACTGGACAATTTTTTGAAATTGAGATTTGTGCATCATCTGAAATCTGAATAAATAAGCTTTCTATTGATGTATGGTGTGTTAGGATAGGACAATATTTGACCGAGATACAATTTGAAAATCTGGAATCTGAAGATGCAAAAAAATCAAAATATTGAGAAAATCACCTTTAAAGTACTACATTTTAATTTTAATGAACTTTCATTTTAATTTATCTTTAATAATATTAACATATATACTTAATATCACCATATAATATGTTTATTTGTTTGTTTGCTTGAGAGTAGTCACTTATGCTTAAAGTGGCTGCAATTTTAAGTCTTTGTGATGGTATAGCTAAATTTTTTAGTGATACTTTTGTGGGAATAGTGATACATTTTTCCAGATTCTTTGAATAGCAAGTTACAAAGTACAGCTTTTATTTGAAATAGAAATCTTTTGTAACATTGTACATTTCTTTGCTATGACTTTTGATGAGTTTAATGCGTCCTTGTTCAGTAAAATATAGGTCATTATCCAGTCATAAGGGACAGTTTTTTTGAAATTGAGATTTATACATCACCTGAAATCTGAATAAATAAGCTTTCCATTGATGTATGGTGTGTTAGGATAGGACAATATTTGGAATCTAAGGGTTCAAAAAAATCTAAATATTGAGAAAATTGCCTTTAAAACTGTTCAAATGAAGTTCTTAGCAATGCATATTGCTAATCAAAAGTTAAATTTTGATATATGTACGGTAAGAAATTTACAAAATGTCTTCACGGAACATGATCTTTACTTAATATCCTAATGATTTGTGGCGTAAAGGAAAAAAATGATCATTTTGACCTATACCATGTATTTTTGGCTATTGCTACAAATACATCCATGCTACTCAAGACTGGTTTTGTGGTCCAGGGTCACATATGTGTGTTTACATGTACATACCATTTCAGTTGTGAAATGATGAATCACAGAATCATTGTATTCTGTTAACAGATTACAACTAGCCAGTTGTTGCCATTTTTGTATGCGAGAAAAGTCAGAGAAACTGACTGTGAGCTATCCAGAAAGCCATCCTCTCAGACAGAGACTAACCTTCAGCTTGCTTTCATCATTCATAACTTTGGTCCGTCATGCTGTCTCCGTTCTAACCCTGAGATCTTTACCCATGCTTTCACCCTCAGCCCTTGGTTTACCTCCTCACCACTTAAAGACCTAGATGGCGTGATTCCCTAGCACAGGTTTTTTAGAGGCTTTCTCTGTTGGGTCCAGTTCCTGTAGGCGTCCCTCAGGCAGCATCCCAACAGAGAGGCCCGTCCTGCTGACTATGCCTTTGATACGGTGAGCATGAGAATATGCAGCTTCTCTCCAACCGCTGATGTGTACACAGCAGCACGCACAGACCACACTACACCGACTGTCATCGTGAATCAGTTTCATCTCCGAACACCAGAGATGTTGTTATCCATGCTACTGCATTGATCCAACTAATTTGGCAACGTCTATGGCATGTGTTGTGCTCAAAACACAGCCCGCCACACCAGGAGGTGCTAAATCCAAGACTATGAGTGTGATTTGTGTTTATTCATGCGATACGACAGAACTTCTGGCATCCGTTGTGTCGCAAAGCCTCAGAGTGCACAACAAGACGCGTTCCGCTGCTTTACTAATACAGTCTTTAGCGGGAGGGATGAGACCTCAGTCAGCCCTGCTGCTGTTGTCATTACTATTATTGATTCTCATTTATTCCAGCTGCGAACACTGCGGTGTCGCCCATTGGCTGGTGGCGAGCGACTCAGATGCTTCGCAGCTGCGCCGACTGTCAACTTCAACTCAGCGTGGATGGGATCAATGAAGCACTGAGAGAAACACAACGAGATGGGCTGGCACGAGAGATTCGTTGTGATGTGCCAGAGGAAATGAGATTGGCTCTGTATGCTTTTGTTTGTTTTCTTGCAGTTCCTCATCTAGACTTGGTCTGGACTTTTCTTTCATGTGTGCAATTAAGTTTCATTTACCTTTCCTGTAGTGGACAGAATCATTTTCCGGGATGTTTAGTCTGTCATTTTGTTTGTTGTGTTTTGTTTTATTTCATGTCATGCATCCTGTATTTTCAAATCCGTATCTGATTTTGCTATTCCTCCTTCATTTGTTTTTGACCAGATGTTTAATATAGCTTTAGCAACTCATCCATCGATTCGCGATTGAAGGACCTGGGGACAAAGTGCGGAATCCTCAGGGCTTTGATGTGGTTTTCAGCCCTGTTCAGAAGATCCAACAATCTCCAGTGCCTCAAAACTGAATTGTTCTTAATAAATCTGTTCAGCTTGTTTCTTTCTGTTTTTCTCCTTCTCTCCGTTTGGCTCAGAGTCCCTGGAGACCCTCAGAATGAATTGATCTCTAAACCGAGCCTAATTAAACATGCTGGTATAAATATGGTGCCTGCTCTCAGTTTAAAAGCGCCTGGTTTACAAGAATAATTGAAACATTTTTCAAACCTGAAAGGAAGTTCAGCCGCCAAAGACCTGCCAGATGGAGGCTGCAGGACAGGAGCAAATAAACCAACATGATCTGTGCCAAATGCCACACTTGATATGGACTAGCCATCCTGTGTCCCAGCGAATTACTGTGAAGTCCACAAAACATGAGAGACTAAGAGACTAAGTTTGCTGCATTAACTGTGAACCGATACTGAAAACGCAGAATCGTGAGCTGCTTGTGTGTAAATGAACATAGTGCTGCGTTTCGCTCTGAAACATGCATTGCAATAGGCTGTTTACTTTTAGTAACTAAACTGCATCAGTGCACTAAGCCATAACAGGACGCCACGGTCTACATAATTAATTGGAAATGCTGATATCAAAGGAAAAGTTCACTTCCGTCGTAAAGAAATTACGTTTTTTGAGGAAAACATTTCAGCATTTCTTTCCATATAGTGGACGTCTATGGTGCCCGTGAGTTTGAACTTCCAAAATGCATTTTAAATGCAGCTTCAAAGGGCTCTAAATGATCCCAGCCGAGGAAGAAGGGTCTTATCTAGCGAAGCGAGCGGTTATTTTCTAATAAAATTGACAATTTATATACTTTTTAACCTCAAATGCTTCTCTGTGTTTTGAAATCAGCCTATTAAAATGATTTCTAAAGTATCATGTGATACTGAAAACTGAAGTAATGATGCTGAAAACGAAACAAGAATAGTAAAATACCACTAGAATAACACTGTTTTATTGTATTTATGGTCAAATAAATGCAGACTTTGTGAATAGGAGAGACTTGTTTAAAAAAAAAACAAAAAAAAAAAAAAACATGTATTGTAATGTTATTCTAGTGGTAATCTGTGTATTCCAGTTCAAGACAGTTAGGGTATGTCGAAAAACTCCCATCTTATTTTCTCCTCCAACTTCAAAATCGTCCTACATGGCTGCAGAAGTACCAACCCAGTGTTTACAAAGTGAACGTGCAAAGAAGATCAAACTTCAAAAATAAGGTAAAACAGCGATGTAGGGAGGTTTTAAAGTTGGAGAAGAAAATGAGATGGGAGTTTTTTGACCTACCCTAACTGTAATTGTAATGTTTTTTTTTTTTAGAAAATACCCAATCGTTTTGCTAGATAAGACCCTTATTCCTCGGCTGGGATCGTTTAGAGCCCATTTTGGAAGTTCAAACTCAGGGCACCATATGGAAAGAAATCCTGAAATGTTTTCTTTAAAAAACCCAATTTCTTTACGACTGAAGAAAGAAAGTGAGTGAATTGAGTAAATCATCTGTAAATTTTTGTTCTGGAAGTAAACTTCTCCTTAAATAATAACATATTTTTGTGTAAACTGTAACGATTAATAAAACAACAGAACAGGCACAACATATCTTCTGCTATGAGAAAGAACATCAGCAATACTTGGCATTGCGATATTTGCGAAGGTATCACGACAACTTCTGACACAGTTCACAGTAACTTACGCAACACCCTCACGAGGGAAAACACAAAGGAGTGCTTTATTTAATGTATCCACGCAAGTCAGAGGTTTTGGTCCCTGATGCTCTCCGAGTCTTTGTGTGAACTTGTAAGAGAGACAGTAAACAGAATAAAGAAGGAAACTTTCTCCTCTTTACACAGCGACGTCTCCCTGTTGCATTGTGGGTAGAAGAGCGCAGAGGCGATTATATTCCTCCCTCAAACACTTTGTCTTGTCTTGTTTATAAGCACACAACGGTCCTCTCCCAAATCAAGACCCGGAGGCCCGTTGGTGAGGTGGGAACACATCGTTCCTCTAAAGCACAGTGGTACATTGTGATGATAATGTGATTGAGAGCCAAAGAATGAGAAGAATGAACAAGTTCAGCACGCCACACCTGATGTGAGCCACACCATTTTGCCTCTGGATGCTGTGAGACGTTTAAAATTCCTCTGTAAACACATTAGTGAATCACTTGTCTTGGGTTACAGATAGAGAATCATTCATCAAATCTGTTGCCTCCGTGCATCCATAAATGCATGAGCCTCATTTGGTGTCAGAGGCCGCCGGCTGGCTGCGAGTCCCCTACGCGGAATTGCTCGAGATCTTCCCGCGTGCTGGAAAGTGTCCCCCCCTCCGTCAAATCTATCGCTCCTCATCTTCCACTTCATCTCTCTCTCTTTCAAAGATAAGAGAGTGTTGTGCAAGTTCTCCTGCTGCTGCTCTGAGTATGTGATCTGCATCCGTCTTTCTCCTCTGTGGCCATCAGGAGCAGGAACAGTAATACTCATTTAAATCTCATCAGCGGCTCTATTGAAGCATTTCCATCTGCAGCAAGAGAACGGTGTCAGAGCCAGAAAGCAACCTAATTCCTTTTTTGTCTGCCTCTCCTAATCTATTTTTTTTTTTTTTTTTTTTGGGATGCTGCTTGCGATCAGGTATTCAGATCTTCAGATTGAATTTAGCTTCTTTCATTCTTACTCAGCAGAACTGGATGTTCTTTCATTCATCGACTTTTCCCTGCTTTTTCCATAATATATAGCCCTTGTCTGCACGGTTTGTGTTTATGCGCCCCTTTTCTGTCATGGTTGGTGGTTTCCCCTTGGTGCGTACAGTATGAACAGAATTTGTCCAACATGGGTGGAAGAAACATCAATCAGAGATATATATGCACTCTGCGCCTGGAGATCTGTTAGGGGTCATGCATGGGCCACCGACCCCCTAGACGGGCAGCTCCCGGCATGTTGTGATTTGATTGCTTGCAGACTGAAAATTCAACTCTTACTGTAAAATAAGAAGATTTCCAGTATTGTCAGTTGTTTCGTGTTTGAGTGGAAAAATAGCCAGCAGCTACTAAAGCTAGTCAATACAGCTTTAAAAAAAAAAACAATATCCTAATATGTGACCACAAAACCAGTCTTAAGTAGAATGGGCATATTTGTAGCGATAGCCAAAAATACATTGAATGGGTCAGAATTATTCCATTTTATTTATGTGAAAAATTATTAGGACATTAAGTAAAGATCATGTTCCATGAAGATATTTTGTAAATTTCCTACCGTAAATGTATTAAAACTTAATTCTTGCATTATGCATTGCTAAGAACTTCATTTGGACAGCTTTAAAGATGATTTTCTAAATATTTTGATTGGTTTTTTGCACCCTCAGGTTCTAGATTTTCAAATAGTTGTATCTCTGCCAACTATTGCCCTGTCCTAACAAACCATACATCAAAGGAAAACTTAATTATTCAGTATAAAATGACCCTTATGACTGGTTTTGTGGTCCAGGGTGACATATATTTCTTGATATTTGTTTTTGCTTTCTGTCAAATGATGTTTGCCCTCAAAGGAAACACAAGTGATCAAAAAGACATTTTTTTCCAAAAGAATTTAAATGTTTTAAAGTACAGGTTTACTAATAAAAGGTTTTTCACATTTCTGTTTGATAATTGTATACTGTAGACAGAGCAATACATTTACAATACATTACAATACATGTTTTTTTTTGTTTGTTTTTTTTAAACAAGTCTCTCCTATTCACAAAGTGCATGTATTTGACCATAAATACAATAAAACAGTGTTATTCTAGTGGTATTTTACTGTACTTGTTTTGTTTTCAGCATCATTACTTCAGTCTTCAGTATCACATGATACTTTAGAAATCATTTTAATAGGCTGATTTGCTGCTCAAAACACAGTTATGGTTATTATCAATGTTGAAAACAGTTGCAAATATTAATATTTTTGTGTAAAGTGTGATGGACATTCCAAAAAAGCATATACTTGAAATAGAAATCTCTTGTAATATTATAAATGTCTTTTCTTTCACTTTTGATCAATCCAGTGCATCCGTGCTGAATAAAAATGTTAATTTCTTTCAAATGAACAAATAATTAAAGAGTGTCTTACTGACCCCAAACTTTTGAACAGTAGTATACTTTTTCATCAATTCATTTGCGTTGCCACTCATAAGTGTTCATGGTGACTTTTTAATAATTGACCCTGGGCCACAAAACCAGGTCATAACGGTCTATTTAAATTGAGATTTATACATCATCTAAATAAATCAGCTTTCCATTGATGTATGGTTAGGTAGGATAATTTGGATAGGACAATATTTGGCCGAGATACAATTATTTGAAAATCTTAGGGTGCAAAAAAATCAAAATATTGAGAAAATCGCTATTAAAGTTGTCCTAATGAAGTTCTTAGCAATGCATATTACTAATCATAAATTAAGTTTTGATATATTTTATGGTAGGACATTTACAAAATATCTTCATGGAACATGATCTGTATTTAAAGGAGAAGTCCACTTCCAGAACAAAAATTGACAGATAATGTACTCGCCCCTCTTCAAGATGCTCATGTCTTTCTTCAGCCGTAAAGAAAACGTTTCAGGATTTTTTTTCCATATAATGGACTGATGTGGTGCCCCGATTTTGAACTTCCAAAATGCAGTTTAAATGCGGCTTCAAATGATCCCAAATGCGGTTGTAAAGAAGGGTCTTATCTAGCGTAACAATCGGTTATTTTCATTAAATATTACAATTTAAATATTTTTTAATCTCAAGTGCTCGACTTGTCTTACTCTCCCTGAACTCTTTGTATTATGGTTCAAGACAGTTAGGGTATGTCGAAAAACTCCAATTGTATGTTCTACCTCAACTTCAAAATCATCCTACATCACTGCAGAAGTACCGACCCAGTCTTTGCAAAGTGAACATGCAAAGAAGATCAAACACCCTTAACAAAAAAGGTAAAACAGCGATAAAAGATGATTTATGACTCAGCAAAGACAAAGACAAAGATTGCAGAGCAAGACAAGACCAAATTTTGACATTAAAAAGTATGAATTGTATTATTTTTATGAAAATAGCTGATCGTTTCGCTAGATAAGACCCTTCTTCCTCAGCTGGGATCGTTTACAACCGCATTTGGGATCGTTTGAAGCTGCATTTAAACTGCATTT